>JAPEVF010000135.1:0-94251 GCA_029747585.1 Pleurotus djamor | reverse complement strand
CCCGTTTTTGCACGCTTTATTGTTTTCTAGCTGGTCTTTGATCATGCCAACCATAATATCATCAGAAACGAGACCTCCAGCGTCCATGATTTTCTTCGCTTCGACACCGAGAGGTGTCTTTTGGGCGACTTGTTCACGCAGCATGTCACCGGTGGCCAAATGACAGACGCAAAACTCGTCGCGTATCCGTGGGGCCTGCGTTCCCTTCCCTGTGCTATGCATTCAGTACCAGAAAACCACAGCCGACCGCTCAAAGCGCAGCTCACCTGCGCCCGGAGGTCCTATGAGAATTGTCCGCAACTGGCGCGCGGGGCTAGGTGCGGTCGCCGGCTTTGCCTTTTGCTCGAGCTGGTGGATTTTGTCGTTGAGCTGGGCAACGAGGGATTTGAGGTACTCGAGTTCGTCCTTGGGCGACATGGCGATAGGGAAAGAGGGCAAAGGAGTGGGCGAGGAGGAGGACGGTCTTTGAATGAGCGTGTTCAAACGTTCGGGATGCGGCGGTGGGGCAGCGGTTACCCGAGGGAGTTCAGTCGGAGTTTCATTTGCCTCCGTTTCCGGGCGCTTCAAGGCGCCWAGGGTCTCCAGGGCACTCAAATTCACTCAAATTTAATCCCAAGGACGTCCGTTTTGTCGTGGAGGCCCMATACMGCTCGAGACAGAAAGGTTTTCCGGATGGTCGAGGCATACAAGGTTGTACAAGCTGGGGNCCCCACATGAAAGCACGCCGGAGTAGGACAACCGTTCATGCGCATAAGGATCTGAAAACTGATAAGGGGGCTGCTGGACCAATGACATCGGATAAATTTCTAAGTCCCAAGTATTTTGTCCAAGTGTGTTCGAATGACTTTCTGGTTTCATGAAAGACTCAAGAGGGATAGGAGCGTCCGGTGAGGGCTCTTTACGAATATCTATACGTTTAGAGAGCAGAATAACGTGTATACGAACAACTTCGAATTCAAGGGAACATGTAGCCTGATAGTGGGTCTCGCTTATTGCACGAGAAATCACCCAAACTCACGCCGACTGATCCCATAGCATGCTGCTTCGTACTACGTTCCATCACGGTTAAGTCACGGTTCAATAAGCCCCATCGGTGCATTTTCATTAGTAAATTTCCAATGCCATACATCAGAACGAGTAGCGAGGGGCTAGTAGACTTGGATTGACTCTTGGGCAACGACCTCTGGTACTGCATCTTGGATGAGAGCATACTTAGTACCGATGGTATCGGTCGAGGCTCCACATGAATTTTGGGCCAGCATGGCAGATTGGAGGAGCTGGGGTGAACATTGAACAAGGCGTCCGCCGTCTGTCATTCAGAAAGACTCGGAAACATTTGAGCGCGCTAGTAACGACTAGTAGACCTGAATGACCTCTCGAGCTATAACCTCGGGGACTTGCTCATGGAACGTAACGTTCGTGAGCGAAGCCACCTTCAATGCCATTTCACGGATGGCTTTAGTATCATTGACTGTCGCTCCTTGCTGCATCGCTGCGAGATAAAACCACGACGCTTCCCTCGGGAAATCATCCAAGATGCTCGCAGCGATGAGGCTGTAAGACATCTCAAGCATCGACACGACGGAGGAGTAGCCGAGAACTAAGCCATAAGAGAACGCCGTGAAAATCGCTATGATTGGCTGTAAGTCTGAGGAGAGTCGGAGAGCTCGTGTAGCGTCCTACGCACCGATGTCTGGGGAAGAAGACTTGAGAATGTCTTCAGCTCTGGCTCCTCCGACCTCACCGAACGCGTAGGTTAGAAACTTATGGCCGCGTTCAGTAAAATCGGATAAGGGCCTTGCGAAATCGCTATAGTAAGATAAACGGGTAAATCAAGGGCACAAGGGCACATGGGAAACTGGTGAAAGACAATGGCTCACCGCAAGGGCAAAGAGAGCTTTTCGATGATATCTTTCGGTACAACGTTGTTCAATAGTGATATCGTCGTGACAGCCTGAAGAGTTAGAAATCGAATATTACTTGAGATAGTCCACAGTGAAAACGACGTAGACAATTACCCGAGGGATACCATTAGTAACGCTTGCTTTTAATAAGGCTTCTTGCATCTTTTTGACCAGGGTAACGTGGTCGTCAAAATCAACGTTGCCATTACCGTATGCTTTGAGGTCTTCCAGAGCAACTTGGTAGACGGACGCGACGGCATCGGGTCGACGGGCAGCGTTGAAGGCCACGGCGGCAACCAGATACCACGGACTGCCGAGGACTACTTGAGAGATCAGGAATGGTCAACGATGGCGCTGCGGTAAGATACGAACCTGGATGGAGCCGCAAGGACGCGGCTGTAGGTGGGCAAAGAGTTTTCAGTTGCTGAATGGCGGTAGTGGAGACTGCGTCCATAGCTTTTGGGGATCGAAGGAAACTGAGGGGTTGCTCGCCCTTTTGTACGTTTGGTACTCTGTGGAAGGGCGGTGGTTCGAGACAGACTGAAGCAGCTGACCTCGAGAGAGCGACGAAGTTTGTTATTCATGTCAATGAGAACATCAACCGCAATCTGAGCGCGAAGACATTGTGAGTTAACGGTCAATCGCTAGGAAAGGGAGGTACCTAGTGGGAGTATAGTCGAAAAATAAGCTTCCCAGCACCTGACGTGGCGGAGTAGTTCATTTAGGGCATAATTCAACTCACACGAGAAAGTTTCTATGAAGGGGTGGGGATGGAATCACACCAAGCAAGCGTAGGAAGTCACGCACCACGAAGATTAGAACTTCTGTCCTAAAATACCATGAAGATCCTGGTCGATCATGTTGCGAGCATTGTTGGTGAGATCAAGAGTTTTGAAGCACAGAGCATGGATAAGAGTTAATTGTGAGTCAGTGGTGCGGAAAAGGTGGCCAAGGACAAGAACATATTTATTGGAGGAACATATCGACAACAGAAGGGGTTGAGATTGCTTATCAGAAGACCGCGACATGTCCGCTCGTCTTCTGAGCCTCTTTGACTTCTGTTTCCCGTGCCTACGTTCGTAATCTGTCGCTTTCCACAGGAAGCGGCGGCAAATCCTTTGCCGAAGAACGCTAGGATAACCATGGCCGCTTTCGTTGGGTCTGGTGCCGTGTCTGATGTCAGATACCACAAGAAACTCAACAGGGAATGTCTGTTTACAACTCACCGAAGCTTGAGATTCAATATGAGAATCCTAGCGACGCAGCACAGGACTATCCTGGCTGGTGGGTCAACTTCGCGCAAAAAGGCCCTTCAACATGAGTAGAAGGTAATTAAGGTGGGTTCGCGAGACGTCGAGAGTGAGGCAGACACGTACTTCCTCGAGATACTCGTACGTAGGCCCCCGAACAACAAGTCATCTGAGAATTTCAAGGGGGAGACGTCGCGTTAGGGTGGATTTGAGGCAAGGTTGCGGGTGCAATTTATGAGCAGGATGGTATCAACTACTCACTAACTGTGGGAATCCTTGATCCCACGATCAGAATGTGATCGACTGGTTTCTCATTCACAAGTTCACACAGCACATATCGATGCAGAGAACACGACAACTCCCGCACGAACTCCTCCTCCACATCATCGAATTTATTGACGTCGAGGACAAAGGATCTCTCTTCAACCTGCTCCTTTCGTGTCGCACACTTCACACCTTTGCTGAACCACGGTTCTATTGCGATGTTTCGTTTATCGAGGCATCGGACAGTAGTTCACGTCTATCGGCGAGAATGGAGACGTTTTACACACAAATATTGAAACAAAATGCTCGTCTTTCGCTCTTCGTTCGCCAGTTCTCGTTCTCTACGGCTCCTCACAAGCCCACGCCCGATGATGTCATCGTCAAAATCCTCCCGTTGCTCATCAACTTGGACTCGTTTCGGTTCTCATGTCCTGACGGGCGCAATATTCCCTGCACCTCCATATTGAGATTTTTGCAGTCGCCCAAACTCCAAACGCTTATTTGGGGACCCAGGCTTCCGGAAGGGGTGTCTTCCTTGAAGCAATTTTTAGAGTCACATCCTTCAATTCAGCACCTCGAAGTACCGTATACGCATTCTCTTGATTCTCTTAGGCCCAATTCCTTACCCCATCTACGAAAGCTGGCAACGACCCTTGGAATGATAAGGATTCTTCTCCCCAATGGACAAATCACGCACCTAAGGCTTGACTCATCTATTCCACGATCTCTTCGTGATGAAACCATAACCAAATTCTTTTCGAAAGTAACGCACCTGTTACCGCCGCGCGGGTATCGCGCAGAACATCTCATGGAAATGATTAGTCATATGCCTGACCTTCAATGCCTGTGCTATCGTCCTTATGTGAGGCTTAATTCCCATTTGAACACTTCTCAATCACGCTGATATGATGTTGCGCTTTTCTTTGATTGTAGCGTATAGGTGTCTCCGAGGAAGAATTCTCCCAGTTATTCATTGCCAATGAAGCTCGCCTGACTCTCAAGAAATTCAAGTATTTTTCAATCTCCAGGCCCGCCAGTTCTTTCCACTTTGTTGATACCGTCTTCGATCTGTTCAAGAGTATCCCTTCCCTCCGCGTCTTCGACTTTGAAAATGATGGCTCGTCGACATTTACTCGGTATTACCATTCTGGTCATTCCGTTGTCATGCCCCTTCCTGGCATGTTTCGCGACACTTGGCCATCTGAGCATGAGCTTTCCCACATTCTACAGGGACCTGCTCAGACCGCGACAGAGTACTAGATTCAATCCTTCCCAATAAACGGAACTAAGGATGACTTACCTTCGAAATTCACCCACATCCCTTAACTTATCTGTGCAAATGGCAAGCGCGAAGGCCGTGTCACACTCGCAACCAAGTCCACGAGGTCATCACCGTACGCGAGCCAAAAATGGCAAAGACTGCTTCGGGCGCTAGCAGGAATCGCATGTTGCCTGCTACCCATCATAGCAGCGGTGAAGATGAAGGGCCCTCAACTCCCACACGAACTTCTCCGCGATATCGTCGATTACATCGATCTCAACGATAGATCGTCCTTACTCAACTTACTCGTTTCCTGTCGCACCCTTCGCGCCATCGCCGAGCCGCACTTCTACCACGACGTTGTCTTTACAATCGAGGCATCTCGCGACCGTTCGCATCTAGGACAAAGGATCAAGAGGTTCTACGAGTTAATATCTAAAGATTGTACTCGTCTTTCCCCCTTCGTTCGCCAGATCACGTTCGCTACGGGTCCTCCCGAGCTCATGTTTGAGGAGGTCGCCATCATCTCGGAAATCCTCCCGTTACTCATAAACTTGGAGACCTTCCACTTCTCTAATTTCGACTTGAATACTCCCTGTGCACCTCTCTTGAAATCGTCTTGCTCCCCCAACCTCCGAACCATCATTTGGAACTGTTCGTTCCTAAATCAAGCATACTACCTCAATGAATTCCTCGAGTTACACCCTTCGATTCAACGCCTCGAATTACTTCATAAACACCACCCCGTGTCTCTTTCATTCCCCTCCCTCCCTCATCTACGAGAGCTTGTAGCAACTCCCGAAGTCGCTTGGGCCCTCCTTCCCGACCGTCATGTTACCCATCTACAGCTTCATTCAACTTTATCTCAGTCAATGTTGCTTCATGGTCCGATTGGGAACCAATGCCTGTCAAAGTTGACTCATTTCCAGATGTCGAGACAGGGATATATGATGCGCTATCTCACCTTGATCAGACATATGTCCAATCTTCGATGCTTAATCTGTCCTCTGACTGTGAGTTTTGATTTCTTTATACGCTTTGCACAACAACGCTGACAATGTCAATTTTTCATGATCTCAGTACATCAGCACATCCATTACACAACTCCCCCAATTATTCATTACCGGCGAACTTGGCTCGAGGCTCTCGAGGTTGGAGTATTTCTCACTCAATACCGGGCGCCGTATGGACTTTTCCCTCTCGGTCCAAACTGTTCTTGATCTGTTCAAGAGCCTCCCTTCCCTTCGTGTCTTTGACCTACAAATTGATTACTCCAACTTTACTCGGTATCGACACGACGGTCAATCCGCTGTCATGCCCCTCCCTATGTTTCAAGGCACTTGGCCATCCGACCATGAGCTTGCACGTATTTTACAGACACCTGTTAAGACCGTGTTAGAGTAGGCTCCAGGGCTGAGCCACCCACCGTCTCTATCTCCCCGTTCAAATTCACCGGAGGAGCTCACTTGAAGAAGAAAGCGCTCGAACTCGACCTCCACGGTGTCGCGGCAGCCAGATCCATTCCATGGTATCCTTCAACACAAACGAGGACCTCCACCACATCGCCGACACCTTTCTCATTCTTTGCCCGCTTCTTGTGATAACCACTCAACCCACGCCAAAATCTCAACTTCACCTGCAATTCCGTACCCTTAACCGTTTCACCAACGCCGTCTTTTGGGCACGCTCCAAAGATTTATTGGACTTGTGTCGGAGTGGAATGGTCAGAGTGATCACATCAACCATCAACCGCCTCCATCACCGACATGGCCTAGCGCCCAATTATCCTAGCCACCCACCAATCCCGCTCCGAGCCCGACCAAACCAAGGCTGGGCGGCGAGACAACAAACGATCTCTCCCGATATAGTCGCCAGAAGTTACAATCTCATAGCGGGCGTGACGGCTACCCTAAAAGCTTCACCGTCTGTCCCCCGAATCACTTGTTACACAACATGAATAATTATAGCAACGCAGCCTCTGAACAGGTATAAAAGCTAGCCACTCTAGTTGGATGATTCTTCAGCAGTGCTGGCCACTTCTCAAGACATCTACTCGCAACACATCGCTAGAGCCGTGCTCTTGTACCCTTCACTTCTTGTTCTCTTCAACCATGCAGTTCTCCATGAAATTCGCTGTCCTTGCATTCCTCGCGCAGGTTGTCGTCATTAGTGCTTCCCCTATGTAAGTACGCAACGCCTCCTCAAGTATCCTTTGCTGATAGATTCCTAGTGCTGATGATGGCCAATTCGATGATTCCCTTGTCGCTCGTGCGCCAACTAAACGCTCCGTGGCAAGTTATCTACTCAGATATTACGTTGATCGGTGTACTTACCAGAACACCGCCTGTCTGTCTAGCAAGAAGACTGTGAAGACTTCTGTACCGCGGTTTTTCCATTCCGGAGCCCAGCTTGGCAGCGGTGTGTTCAAGACTGTGTTGGGGCACACTACCCTTCCCCACCTCCGACCCCGCCTCGACCCCGACCTCGACCCTTGCCTCAGCAGAAGAAGCCGAAAACGGGAGTTATGAAGAAGATGAAGAGTAAATAGCGGGAATTGTTATGTCCTTCCCTATGTTCCAGGGCACTTGGCCATCCGACCACGAGCCCTCGCGCATCCTACGAGCCCCCGTCCAGTGTTAGAGTAGAAGGCATGACCTTAGTATCCTAGTTCTCGTTCTCAGAATTACTGTCAAAACCGTAAGGTCCCACCAAGGCATGCGTATGAACTTTCTCTCATCTTGTGCCACAATGCTTCTCCGTAATGCAAACCCATGCCGCAACGGCACACCTTTTACAAGTATACGATAGACTAGTGGACCTGAATCATCTCCTTAGCTACGACCTCAGGGACTGTTCCCCGAAATGTGGTATTCGTGAGGGAAGCTACTTTCAGCGCCATTTCCCGGACGGCTTTCGTTTCTTCGATGGTTGCGCCGTGTCGCATGGCAGCGAGAGAAAACCAAGAAACTTGTCTTGGAAATTCATCCAAGATGCTGGCAGCGATGAGGATGTATGTAGTTTCAAGCGTAGACACGACGGAGCCATGTCCGAGGATTAACCCATAGGCGACAGTCGTAAGCATCGCTAAAATGACAAAATACATGAGGGAACGAAGACCTGTGGACAATGGAAGGGACCACGAACCACTGTCTGGCGATGAAGAGTTGATAAGGTCTTGAGCTTGAGCTCCCTCGACCTCACCAAACGCTTCGGTGAGAAACTGAGTACCGTGCGACGCGAGGTCGGAGAAGGGCCTAGAGAAATCCCTGTAAAATTTAATGTGTTAATTCAGACTCGCACCAGAAAGGGAAAAGGCTGATGCAAAATTGCTTACCGTACTGGTGTATGGGAGAGTGTTTCGAGGATATCCTTGGGGACAACGCTGTTCAGTAACAACATCGTCGTCACAGCCTAGAGAACAAAAAANGACGTCCTGGATTCAGTTGCTTTGTACGGAGAGAAAACCATCAATCACCCGCGGGATTCCATCGGTAACGCTTGCCTTTAACAAGGCCTCTTTGATTCTCCTGACAAGGGTTACATGGTCCTCGAAATCGACGTCGTCGTCGCTCTGTACTCTGAGTTCTTCCAGAACGACTTTGTATACGGATACGACTGCTTCAGGATGGCGAGCGGCGTTGAAGGCCACGGACAGCGACCAAATACCAAGGATTTTCGAGTACTAGAATTGAGCAATCAGGGCAGGACCTGGGGAGTCGGCTGTAACTGGGTAAAGGGACTTCAGTTGCTGGATGACAGTAGGGGAAAGGGTGTCCATCGCTCGTTGAGATAGGAAGGGTTGAAAATCCTCCTCGCCCTTTTGTAGTGTTCCGTACCCGCTGCTAGGTGAAATCGAGGGTGATATCCGTTAAATTGCGGCTATTACTGTTTGAATCAGTATCATCAGCCGGATAATCGACGCGAGTGGTCATTGTTGGAGGAAAGACGGCTACTAGCAGGAAGGGGAAGCAGCTTCTTCCTGGGAGAATGAAAAAGCTGGATCGACCCGGTGTTCTCAAGACACAAGGCCTTGCTTTGACGACGGTATGCAGAGAGTAGAGCCTGAGACCTGAGAAATTGTGCCAAGAGGAGGGGTTTGAGAGCGTAGAACGTCACATCGGGGTTACAGAGGGTCAGACTTGTCTGACGGAAGACCGCAGCATGAGCTCTCGGTATGCAATCTTCTTCAACTTCGAGCTTTTCTTAAAGCTGTGGACTGAGCTAGGAGCCGTACCTGTAGCTATCGGCACACCGTAAGCGAAAGCGAACAGACGTCCAAGCGAGACTAACCATGCCAGGTGCAATAGTTACAATAATTTGTGGGCCGTGGCTCCAACATGGCTCACAGTGGGGAAAGGCAAAGGTACAGATACTTATGTCAAACTTATGTGATCCATGGTGGCAAGGAGAAAGCGTATGAGACCGCGCCCTACGGGCAAGTAAGGACTCAGTAGACTCTGCCTTGCAATGCGTCAGACTTTGAATGGGGAGGGAGTCGAAGCATTAAACTATTCTATGCAAACATTACTTACCGTGCGAATCATTGTTCCCACGATCTGCCGAGACACTTCAAATTGGAAAAGTGTATTGAATGACTTGGAACTCGACATCAATGGAAAGCTCTCGGCTTCCTCACGAACTTCTCCACTGTGTTGTTGACCACATCGATCTCAAAGACAAACCTTCCCTCCTCAACCTACTCGTTTCCTGTCGCCCCCTTCGCGCCATCGCAGAGCCACGCTTCTACCGCGACGTTGCGTTTAAGATCGAGTCATCACACCGTCGCCATCCAAGAGAAAGGATCAAGGGATTCTACAGGCAAATATCAAAGGATAATGCCCGTTTAGCTCCCTCAGTTCGCCGGTTCACATTCATTCTGGGACCTCCTAATCTATGGAACGATGTTTCCATCACCGAAGTCCTCCCACTGCTCGTCAACCTGGAATACTTTCGGTTTTCTAATTTGGACCTGAATATCCCCTTTTACTCCGTCCTAGAGTCACTTCGCTCTCCCCAACTCAATACAGTCATCTGGGAGTGCTTCTTCACCCAACAGTCACATTTTTTGGAGGAATTCTTACGGTTATACCCTTCAATTCGGCACCTTGAAGTACCGTTCAAAGATAATATCGACCCTCTTCCTCCTCCATTCCTTCCTAATCTACGAGAGCTCGTGGCTAGTCCCGACGTCGCATGGAGCCTCCTCCCAGGCAGACATATAACCCACCTCAGGCTTCACACACCTCTGTTTCGGCCACCTGGCCTTCCAACCAATCTCCCAGACCTGTCGAGTTTGACTCATTTCTCGATGTCGCTCCAAACAACCATTCTGCGCTACTTCGACTTGATCAACCATATGCCTAATCTTCAGTGCTTGGCGTGTCTTGTGGTGGTACGCTCCAACTCCCGTCATACAACTTTAACCACAGTAGTATTGATGTGTAACTTCCAAGGTACCCGGCATCCGCATCACAGAACTCCCTTCATTATTCGCTACCGATGATGCTCACTCGAAGTTCCGGAAGCTAGCGTACTTCTCGCTTTGTACTAGCCATTGTTTGGACTCTCCCATCTCGATGCAAACTGTTCTTGATCTATTCGAGAGCGTACCCTCCCTTCGTGTCTTTGACCTCAAAGCTGAGGCATCCTCGAACTTTACTCGGTATCGCCATGACGGCCAAGTCGCCGTCATGCCCCTTCCATTGTTTGGGGGCACTTGGCCATCTGAGCATGAACTTGCACGTATTTTACAGACACCCAATCAGACCGTGTTAGAGTAGAATGCAAGATTTCCTTATCGCCGCTCTCGATGGCCTTAATAGAGTCTGTGTGTTTCAGGACGGGAAGCATAGGTTGGCCTACGGTCACATTGACCAACAACTAGGTTTACAGAACCTAAATTAAATAACGAAACGCCCTTGCGGACGGAAGGTTACTTCCCAGTCGCGCTATCATCCTGATCCTGATACCTCAATTCAAGCATTTCATCAAAGGGACCTCGGCTCTCGCATGAGACATGCTATCGACTTTATTGGCGTTGGCGTCGAGGACGAAGGCAGGAATCAACCCATATACCGAGAAGATTGTCAATCTTCTCAGTAAAGAATAGACTGCGGAAGACTTTTTATTGCTAATTATTATAAGTTCAGAAACATTCTAACGTGCAAATAAAGGCTAATATGGCTGGATCAACTCTTGGGGAACGACCTCTGGAAACACCTCGCGGAGCCTAGCATCCGAAAGAGAAGCCACCTTCAGTGCCATTTCCCGGACCCTCTTCGTCTGGTCAATGGTCGCTCCATGTCGCATGGCAGCTAGATAATACCAAGACGCTTCCCTCGGAGAATCGTTCAAAATACTGGCAGAAATGAGGATGTACGATGTCTCGAGGAAAGATAGGACTGAAGAATGACCCAGAATCAGTCCACAGGATGCCGCCGCGTAGATGCCTACGACAATGTGGGTAAGTGCGGTAGCCTGAAGAATGGATCAAAGGACAGAATGGGGTAGAATACCTACCAAAATCGGGAGAATGAGCGTCGATGAATCCCTGAGCTTTAGCCCCTTCAACTTCACCATATGCTTCGTTAAAAAACTGACGGCCGTCCGACGTGAGATCGGAGAGGGGCTTAGTGAAATCGCTATGATGAAGTATGCGTGAAAATCATTGATACAACGGTGATGTTATAGCGGTGGCTTACCGCGAGGGGGTTGAGAGCTTGTCAAGGATAGATTTTGGGACAGTACTGTTCAGCAATAAAAGCGTTGTTGCAGCCTAGATGGTGACAAGAGATATTGTTTATTTCGGGTTAGCTCAGAGGGAGAGCAATACCATCACTTACTCGGGGGATGCCATTGATGAGGCTAGCCTTCAACAAGGCTTCTTGGATCCTTTTGACGAGGGTGACATGGTCTTCAACGTTGACGTCGCCGTTTCCGTGTGCTCTTAGGCCTTCCAAAACAACTTTGTACACTGATATGGCGGCCTCAGGTTGGCGGGCAGCGCTGAAAGCTACGACAGCAATCAGATACCAAGGATGATCGAGGACTAGTCCAAGTAGTCAGGAAAGACCAAGCATCATGGTATACCAAGTACGAACCTGCATGCCGCCCCAATAATTCAGATGTAGTGGGGAAGTGGGATTTAAGTTGCTGGATGGCGGTAGAAGAGATTACATCCATAGCTCTTTGGGATAGAGATGGGTGTGTGAAGTCTCTCGACCTTTTGTGCGATTCATATTACCTAGTAGGGGAGACCGTGAAATCGAGGGTGGCATCTAGATCAAACAGCTGACCTTGAGAGCGCTAATGGTTGTGTTATCAGTCGCTCATAATTGACCTCATGTGAGTGTCGACAGCCATAGCCAAGCTATCGAGATATAAATAGAAAGGAGGATGACTGGGGAACGGCGAACTCATTCGTACCTTCATGTCGATCGAGAGGTGGAAAGGTACAGCGAATTCTCTGTCAACTCTCATGAGCCAAATGAGAGTTCACGAGTACGTATACGACAGAGTATGAGTCCATTGGACTCGTCTAGAATGCAAGGAGTGTTATTGGTGCATGGGTCAGCCTTTGTTAACTGTTGCACAGGGGACGGGGGTCACCTAGACTCTTTCAACAACACCAGGTATTGCTTCAGAGGTAGCCGTCAAGAATTGCCACGGTGACAGTGTGGCCAATGATATTGACAGCTTCCATTCCTTGATCAAAGTAAGAAAGGACAGACCTGATCGTGGAAGGGCCGACTGTCACGGTGCCTGATTAATTGACCCACCTTCACTCTGTTGTGAGATCTGCTACCAGTGCAACTTCGTGAGCGGATGCAACCAGCGCTCTCAAGGGTTTACGAGCGGCTGTAGCAACGAACAATCAAGAGATACCAAAGACTAAGCAGGTTGAGAAATCAAGGAAGCGTATTTGGGCACCCATTCGGTTGTCTAGATTTGCTGAATGGAGATAGGAAGAGCGGAATCCATAGCCCCACGAGAAGTGAACACCGTTGAGCCGCAGTCTCTCTCGCACATTTGTGTCTCGTTGTAGGGATAATCGAGAGTAGCATCTCTGACAGACTGAAATGAATTCAGTCGGTTGACCTGGGGCGGTTACTGTCGTTATTATTGGAGCCGGCCAGATTAACAGCTTCGCTGTGGGCTACTTGGAAGAATGATCTCCAGCAAAGCCGTAAATCGAGTGGGCACTTCTCCTTTCCGCTTTGAAGAGCGTTGCGGATAAGTATTCCATGCAGGTGGAGGAAGGCTGAGTAGGTCAACGGTAGGTCGTATAGAGGGACGGAATGAGTTGAGTAACTTAAGTCCGTGCGCATTCGGTGGAGAGACAGACGTGTAGACGTTCCAAGATATTTCGCCACGAACGGAGGAAGCAAGCCTCTTCAAAAGTGGATTTCGAGTCAACCAACACTGATCGTGGGAGGAAGACTTCTCACGGTCAATTTTCAGACAGCACACCGGCTAAGCTTCAACTTATCACTTTCAGCATTCTACTCTACCACGAATCGAAGTATGTATTTTGGGACATTCTAATACAAGTTCTCGAATTCGTCTTCAACAGCACGAGGCTTAGACTTCTTCTTGGGTGCGCTCTTCCTCCTAGGACCGGTCTTCTTCGGCCCAGTCTTCTTCGGTGCTGGCTTCCTGATGCCGCCGTTGGTACCCTTCCTCTTGGGTGCCCTGTTATGAGGTGATGGAGGTGGCGAAGGGTAGTTGCTGGCCATGCATCGGTTGACGCAATCCGTCCATGCAGGGCCTTGCGCACCAGCTAAGGTGCACGCGACTTCGCATTCTTGTTGCTATCGGGGAAATTAGCGAGGTCGTTCAAAGTGGCTTGTGGAAATTTACTGACGGTAGGTCTTTGCCTTGGTCCACGAGCGACAAGTCCGTTGTCATAGCCGTCATCGGAGTCACTGTTGAGTGGGTTCTTCGTCAATTTCCACCGTTTATGAACAATGACTCTGGTTACTCACGCCGGCATGGCATTGATCAAGGCAACTTGCGCCAAAAAGGCGAAGACAGCGAATTTCATGGAGAATTGCATGGTTTATAGGAGGAAGATGATATGAAGAGGCCTGCTCGAAGTGATTGGGGTGGATGTGTAGACAAGTGACCAGCACTGCTGGAGAAACAATTCATCGAAGAGGCCTGCTTTTATACCGGACGAAGCGGTCGAGATTCCGGGATTCAATTCAAGTCTTGTGGTGCGCGTTCACCACTTTGCACGAGGCCAAGAATCATGGATGTGAGTCTTTGTGGTGATGAAACACATACAGTGTACCACTGGGGTTATGTCGCGATCAAAGTTTGAAAGATAGTGTTTCGCATTGATAGACGCCCAATCAGTGTCTTTTATCTCTTACCTTTCGCTTGCTCTCTCTAGAGGTCGCTGGATGCGAATGTGAATGCGACCGACCACTCTCTAGTCTACATTCTGGGAGAGTCACTGATATAGCAACAAAACAATGGTGAACTCGCCGCGAGAATTTGTTCAAGTTGCCCCATTTTCTACCTCGGATCTACGTTCTTCCTACACAGGGCTGTCCATTCACGGAGGGTACGAGGTTTCACGACTAAGAGCAGCATGAGCACCCGTTGGGAGACTTGTAACTATGTATCAGCTCGAGATACAGTACTAGTCGATGTCTCAATCACAGCCAAGAATGGTGTTGGACGACAGGACTTCCAACCACCGTGTTTCATGGAGCCAGGAAATGTTCTTCCATGGGCTCCAGGCTCGTGCGCTCAGGCAAACGAGCGGCGTCCGATGGCTCTTCCATGAGATAAGATATGTCTGTTGGAACTTTGCGCTGCTGAAACGTTCTTCGCCACCCTGAACTCGGTGTGGAGACATAGAGTTTTACTCAAAGCGCTGCATCGCAGGGTCGTTACTTCTGTCCACCACCAGCTTGCCTTGGTATCACGCGCTCACCGACTCGGAGCGACCAAGCCATTCCAATATCCCTCTGGACATGTTATAAAAGGATGCAAACTGGAACGATGTTTCTCCAGCGGTGCCGGTCACTTCTCAACACACTCACCAGTCGAGCAGGTCTCTTCTTCTACGTCTACATACTCTTACCAAACTTCATCCGAACACTTCTTCTCCATCCTCACCATGCAATTCACATTGAAGCTTGCCGTCCTTGCTTTTTTGGGCCAAGTCGCCGTTATCAACGCCATGCCCGCGTACGCTCTCGATCTCTTTTACATTCCTTGACACTCTAGATCTGACCTTGACTTCGCTTTCAGTGATTTCGACGGCGATGACAACAGCGGACTCATGGCTCGAGGACCAAGGCAAAGGCCTACAGTACGCTGCTGCGCTGCTAATTCTATCATCAGCCTCGCTAATAGCATCCACAGCAACAAGAATGTGAAGTCGCGTGCACCTTAGCTGGTGCGCAAGGTCCTGCATGGACAGATTGCGTCAACCGTTGCATGGCCAGCAACTACCCTTCGCCGCCTCCATCACCTCATAACAGGGCACCCAAGAAGAAGGGTACCAATGGCGGTATCAGGAAGCCGGCACCGAAGAAGACTGGACCGAAGAAGACTGGGCCTAAGAGAAAGACTGCCCCCAAGAAGAAGTCTAAGCCCCGTGCTGTTGAGGACGACAACGATGATTTGGCTTAGATAGTGCCTTCGTATAGCTTATGTAGATTTAGCTCTTACCTTGGATTCGTATCTCCAAATCAATGACTTCTGATGAGATGCTTTGGACCGATGTTTGATGCAACTCACAGTGCCAGTCCGACAAAACATATTCTCTCCTATTATGACCCCCTGATTACCGGCGTCTGTTGGCAAAACCGGCGCTCTTTAAGTCATGCTCAAGTCATGCTCTCCAGTTCTTCCAATGGCATCCTCCAGCTTGCCCGTCCTTTTACCCCCGAAATGCCTTCCGCGACCTCCGAGCGTACCTCACGTAGAATGGACGCCGAAGAAATACCTCACGTCCCCAACCGCCACCTCTGGACGACTTGAAAATAACGGAGCAAGAACTCATTGGGCGTTTTTTNACATCGTGTGCTTTGTACTTATTTGATTTCCCAAGTTCTACGTAACTCATGTGGCCCGTCTGCACTCTTGTTTCGTCTGTCGGGTGGCCAAGGCTCCTCCTGAACCCCCTAAGACGTCAGGAGCTTTGTGTACAAAATCCCATCAGCCGGTGCCAAGCGCGATGTGACGTCAAGAGTGGACACCTTTGCCTTCTCCCAACTAATGCTTCTCCAATGGCTAACTTCAAATACTGGAACCTCCCTTAGCTGACCACGCATCTTCATCATGTCCTCCCACGACGCTGATCCAGGAAATCCTACCACTCAAAATGAGCGCGAAGTCACGGATCCCATAACACACCTCCCCGTCGCAATTCATGACTTTACTGAAATTGAACTGGAGAAAATACCACCACCGAACTCACAACCAGATCAACCACCTTCCAATTTGTTGCCTAATCAGCAGACTGATGGAAAGCGTACTGCTCTGGAACGGAGTGATTCGGAGAGGGACCGTGCTAATAGGGAGAGGCACACGACTTTGGATGAGATGTTGATTCGAGAGACAACTCTTGGGCGATGGGTCGACCCCAGGGACACGAAAAGTCGAATGACTGTACACACGGCAATTGTCGCGAGCGTCGCGGCCTTTTGTGCGGCCTTCGCATCTGTCTCATCCTCGTACTTGTGGCATGGACGCGAGTCATCGAAGTCCGTTGAGCTTAGTTGGCTGGGGTCCGTCTTGCACGCATTCTCATCGACTCTGGGACTTCTTCTCGAGATTCTGATCTGTGCCATATTGTCGGGTTTCATTGTGTCAGCGTATGTTTACGCCGTATCGCGGATGCCCGACCAGATACCAGTGCCTTCTTCAGAGTCTATACAGACTGAAGGTGAAGCTGGACTTCCACAAGGACACGAGGTATGTATCTGCGGCTGACATTTTTCGATTACGCGTCACTGACAGGTCTTGCTCAGCAGTCTGAGGACCCCCCACAAATCGACCAAACAACTTGGCTCAACGCTGTTCTCGTTACCCTCTGGCCAATCATCAACCCGACACTATTCACGCCTCTAGCAGACATAATAGAAGACTCACTTCAAGCTTCCCTCCCCCACTTCGTTAAAGCCGTTAAAATAGCGGACATCGGCCAGGGAATTGAGCCTGTACGAATCCAACAAGTACAATGGCTTGACGCTCCCAGAAAACAAGACTCTGGTAATCGCAGCGAGGCGCAAAGCGCTGAAGAGGAAGAGGAATCTGGGGAGTTTGTCTGCCTTGAACTCGGGCTTGTGTACCGATCTGCGCTACCCCCGTCGTCGAAGTTGCACGCGGCGTCCATTGGAAACCGATCTACCAACCCGCACATGGTACTTCATCTATGGACCGTTGCAGGGATACAAATCCCTTTCTACATCTCTTTACACTCCTTGCTATGCAACCTCCGTGTGCGCATCGCACTTACGCCGAATCCACCTTTCTCTTCACTGGCCACAGTTTCACTCCTTGGTCTCCCGCACGTATCTTTCTCCTTGACACCCTTGAGTAGACACTTGCCGAACGTGATGGATGTGCCTATCCTCAGCAATTGGGTGAAGCAATCCATCGATAGCGCGATGGACATGTACGTTGCCCCCAGGAGTGTCAGCCTTGACCTTGGACTCATGTTGGCCGGCGGGGAACGTATTGACACTGAAGGAGTCGGGATCGTTGCTGTCCGAGTCATTTCTGCGGAAGGGTTCAGAGCCGGAGATCGCATGAAGGCATGGAAGAATGTCATCCCCGGTGTTCATGTCGAAGATCGCGTTTGTCAAGGCGATGCGTATGTTACCGCTGGATGGGGGAAATGGGGGAAACCACTTTGGAGCTCAAGGTTAGTTACCTATATCAATCAAGTAGTTGGGCTTAGAAACTGATATTTTTCTCAGAATTGTTAACGACGAGATGATACCTGTCTGGGACGAATACACTTTCCTTGTCGTTAGCCCTGCGGAACTAGACTCGCACGAACGACTAAGGTTACAGCTCTGGGACGCTGGTATGTCTTTACGTGAATTGCCTCGGATTTCTTCTCCCTTCTCAACACGTCGATTAGATAGGATGACGGCCGATGACAACTTGGGCAATGTTCACGTAGACCTTAAAGAGCTGATGTCTAGCGAGGAGACGCTGAAGAAGATGTCACACCGTGAGGATGACCTGACGGATATCGACGGCACAACACAGTGTCCTGGGACGCTGAAATGGGAAGTCGGATATTTTCCCAAAGTTACTTTGGGCAGCTGGCTACTCGAGATGTACCAGACGAACAGACGACATTGGCAGTCGACGGAGACCAACGCGGAGCATGGTTCTGACGAAGAAAGAGACAATGTTTCAGATATCGAGCACTCAGTGATGGACGCAGAGCGAGATGCCGAGAGCGCCGTTGCTCGTGATACGGAACCGAAATCCACCAATGACTCAGAAACTCGACCTTTTGAAGACGACTCGACCATACAGGAAAAGCTTGAAGATGAAGTCGCACACCATGAAAAGGAACTAGGCACGAAGGCGGCAGATATTGTTTCTGGCACCCCGCCCTCAGACCACTGGCCCAGTGGAATATTAGCTGTGAGGATAGAGCAGATTGAAGGTTTGGAAATAGAGAAAATACGCGCTAGTGGTGATCAAGCTATACAAATGGAACACGAAGAGGAGGACGATGGCGATGGTACACCGAGCGCGTACTGCGTAGTCATCATCAACCACCAACGGGTGTTCAAAACGCGCACGAAGATGGTCTCGGGGAAGCCATACGTCAGTTCCGCCCTCTTTCATCCTCCATCGAACTATTTTTGACCTTCGTAACGTAGTTTGATGCTGGTCTCGAACGATTCATCAAGGACTGGCACACCACTAGCGTCATGATATCTGTCCGCGACAGCCGGCTACATGAGGTCGATCCAATCATTGGCGTTGTCGACCTACCGCTATACAAGCTCTTCTCCAAACGTTCACACATCACCGATTCTTTCCCCCTTGCTGGAGGAATTGGCTACGGACGAGTAAAGCTTTCCTTATCATTCCGATCCGTTGAACTCCAGTTGCCTCATGAACTGCAAGGATGGGATGTCGGCACCCTCGAAGTACATGAGGTTCGTCTCAGTCAAACTGGCCCAATAGCTGGGAAAACGAGAGCCTTCATCGATGAACTGAAAAAATGTCGGCTGATTTCCCGAACTTCGTATGCCAAACGAAAACTGGTTGGCACTTTCGACGAAGAAAGGCAAGAAATGGTGATGAGGGCGAAGCATAGCCGTACTGCCAAGTTGGCGGTTCGGCAGCGATATGCTAGTTGCTTAGTTTTGGAATTTCGCAAGCGCGTTCTCGGTCCCGATCCTACCCCTGCCTTCGGTATCCTGTGGTTGAAGGACATACCGGACGAGGAAGAAGTCGAACTGACCATTCCACTCCAACACAACTCCAATAAATCTTTGGAGCGTGCTCAAAAGACGGCTTCCCATGGTGTCGGTGAAACGGTCAATGGTGCGAAATTGCAGGTGAAGTTGAGATTTTGGCGTGGGTTGAGTGGTTATCATAAGAAGCTGGCGAAGAATGAGAAAGGTGTCGCCGATGTGATGGAGGTCCTCGATTGTGTTGAAGAATACCATGGTCATGGAATGGATCTGGAGACCGCCACGCTGTCCGAATCGGGTTCGGGCACTGGGTCTTCTTCAAGTGAGCGTGACGATGATGCTGATCCTCTGGAGTCTGGGAAGGTAGGAGGAGTTGTCACGCAAATCAAGGACTTTCACAAACGGAAAGGGCAACTCCACCGCAAACATCGCGGTCTCATGCAATGGAGCGGGACGAGGAAGATGAAATGGGTCGTTAGGAAGGCGGAGGATAAGGTTACAAAGGCTGGTGTTAAAACGAAGGAAAAGGTTATTGGGCGGAAGCACTCTAAGAAGGAGTTAGATATGGAGACGGAAGTCTGACAAATTTAGGCGTTATCGTTTTAACTTTTGACCACTTGTGAATGGACTCGGTGGATTTTGACCTTGCTTTGGAGGTGCTTTGAGCATGTACTACTGATGTATCTTTACCTTGTGTATCTTGTTTGGCGTGTATCTGTTGTGGCTCCACTGGCCCAGGGAATCGTCATTGCAGACTGATTAGCACCCCCCGCGCGAATATTTAGATCATATCAGGCGGGTCTGGTGTGCACTGCACAGTCCCGGACTGATCAGGGAATGACGTTCTATTGGAAACGACAGAACGACAATGGACATTTTCATCCTCTCGTCATAGTGGTTGGTTTTCAGCCTAGATCATTAGCCCACTATTTACTCTTCATCTTCTTCATAGCTCCTCGCTTTGCCAGGCTTCACGCCCGGCCTCTTCTGCTGAGGCAACGGCTGCTGCTGGTGCTGGGGTCTTGTTGCTGAGAGATATAACGGCAGGAATTAGACTAGTCCACAACATGGATAACTAAAGCTTACTGTGGCCCGATGCTTGGTTGGGGCGCCCTTTGACCTTAAGTTCCTTTTGTTGAGGTAAGGGTTGGGGTCGGGGGACTTGTATTATTTTCTTCCAAAGCATTCCATCGCGGCCAAGCCCCTCCGTGTACAATCTACAGCCACCGGGACAATGGATTTGCTGGAAGAAAACAGACCCAGTGCCGCGTAAACTTGATGGGATAATATGCAAAAGGCCACTTACGGTGGGAAACTCGGTCATTGTACGTTTTCCTTTTATCCTCGGCTTCTTCTGTTGAGGCAACGGTTGAGGGTGCGGTTGAGGCGGGGAGGGAGGAGGTGACGGGTAGTTGCTGTGTACGCAATCTTCGACGCAACGCTGCCAGGCCGCGCCATGGAGTCCCATCAATGTACATGTAACCTCACATTCCTGCTGCTAAATGAGGAGTTATATGATATATATGNTTAAGGCGGGGGAAGCGGTGAGACGGTCGGGACATACAGTTGGACGCTTGGTAGTTGGACGCTTGGAAGTTGGACGCTTGATACTTGCTCGCTTTCCTTTAGCCCTTGGCTTTGTTGGCTTCTTCTGCTGGGGCAAGGGCTGCGGTTGTGGTTGACGTTGAGGCGATGTGGGAGGCGGCGAGGGATGATCGCTTCGAATGCAGTCCTCAACACACCGCTGCCAAGCTGAACCGTGGAGACCTTCGAGCGCACAGGGGACTCCACACAGTTGTTGCTAGACAGCGGCACTCCAATGAGCACACACACCAATGTAAGGTCTGAGTAGAAAGCTTACCTTCGAGAGTTTTGTTGTAGCACGAGCGACAAGAGAATCATCGAGTTGGTTGTGATCAGCACTGCGAAAACATCAGCAGTATTCCGCAGGTGTTGCATACGAAGAAGGACTTACAGAGGAGAAGCACTAATGACAGCAACTTGCGCAAGGAAGGCAAGAACAGAAAATTTCATGGAGAATTGCATCGTTGAAGAGAACAGAGAGAAGTTGACGGTATAAGAGCACGGCTCTGGTGATTTGCTGTAAGTAGATGTCTTGAGAAGTGACCAGCACTGCTGAAGAAACATCCAAACACAGTGGCTAGCTTTTATACCTGTTCAAAGGCAACGGCGCTATAATTAGATGTTGTGTAATAAGTGATTCGTAGAGCAGACGGTCAAGGGTAGCCGTCAGACGCGCGAGCGGATGGAAATTCTGGCGACTCTATCGGGAGAAATCATTTGTTGTCTGAGGGTGCGACCTAGGTGGCAAGCTGCCGTGTCGAAGCCGGAAACGTTGTCCCAATGATAGGTATAGTTTCACATACCCAAGTTGATAGCGACAGACACAGCACTTGATGTCGTTGGCTTAGATCCTACACAGAGAGCGTACTATCCATACATGAGTATTTGATCATGTCCCCAAGCAAGTAGGCTGCTCATATTGTGGGTTGGAACCCTCGAGTCAACGTCGTTGATGGTTGATGTGATCACATATCAGCGCCCTCCTCGACGGCGCTTTGTAGTAGCAGCCTGAGACAGCATGTGAAGCCGTTGACATGTTCATTCAAGATACAGGAGTTAAGGGCTGTAACTTTCCGTGATTAGCACTTCGCAACATTCGGGAGGGAAAGTTGAAACACACTACGATCAACGAGATTTCGACTGCAAGTCTGTAATGACTTGTTCCATTATGTCCTTGGGCAGATGCATGCTGACATCGACGCCTTTGTGATACCATCGTCCGCCCTCTACGGACTCTTCGGAAGCAACATCCGCAAGTTGGATCAACCCATCCATAGCGGGCATAACACCTTCGGCATAGATTGGCATATTTTTATCCCCGCCCTTGCCTCCGAAATCCAACTCATAGGCACCTTCGCCTATCCAGCTGCTCACTAGCAAATTCCGCTTTCCAACGTATCCATGCCAAATTCTCCACGGTGGGCTGCTTTCCATCGCCTTGTCATACAGCTTCGCACCCAAGTAGGTAGAGTCACAACTGCTGAGGACCGCACGGATGTTCTGAGCGATGGTGGAAGGGGTTGTACTCGGAGTATGGTTGAAGGAGACGCGGGCGAGAAGCACTGGGGAACCAACAAAATTCTCAGGAAGACTTGTGGATAGTCGATGACCTCTGAGGGAGAGGGTTTGATTCAAGAACACTTCCAACGGTTGGTCGCTTGGTGCACCGTATCTGACCCTGTTGACGATGAACCACAAATTGGCAAGGAGCGCATCAAGGTACGAGATTTTGAGGGGGGTGGGTTCAGTTGGTACAGTGGCTTCGTAGATCCGGGAGAGCTGCGCAGGTGTAAAGTGGAAGAGCTGGTGTTGAATCGTGGCGTTCATATCTAGTTCGTCCCAAGGAATTGGATCACCGGAGTCGAAGTCATTCCTCATGTGTTCTGAAACGTTGGTTACAAACGCTTCTGGGATGATAGTGGAAGGCAAGAGCGCAGATGGACAACCCTCTGATGATTTGAGCCAGTCGTACCGATGACCAGGGAATGAACGGGATTGCATAATGAGTGATTCATCAACAACGGGTGAATCAATATTCCCCGAAGCTGCTGCATCAAGCAAAGAAGGCTCAAAGAAAGGTCGAACGAAAGACACATCGTCTTCAAGTACACCGGAAACATAACATCGATACAAGCATGCCCAATGCCGCATGAAAAGCATCAAAGATCGAGCATCTGCTAATGGATGCGACATCTTGACACCGATTGCCACGGAACCACACGCAAACGACGTGACTTGGATGGACATCGACGGTACTGGTGAAGAGGTTGTAGAACCAGGACCAGACAAGATAGCAAGCGGTGTGGGCGACACTAATTCTGCAATGGGAACATTAGATACGTCGCAGCACCTACCCGGACTACTGCGCCAGTCTGCCTTCGGTAAAAAAGACGCAGCTTCCCTAGGGTTTGCTGCGACAGTGTAATCCACGCCTGGGTCGGTCTCAGTCCCGTATTCCACGAATAGCCGACCGTAGCGAAGGGTATGATCGGTTGGTGTATGGGTCTGTGTGTCGAATAGATGGCCGGCCCAGTGAGGATATGAATCAAGGACCCTGGAAAACGCGGCACTGAGAGTTTGCACATCGATGGGCGATTTGAATACCCAAATCCCAGATGTGGCAGCGTATTTAGATGTCGTACAGTCGATTATAGACAGGGCGACTGTCGTAGGACGACTGATGGGTTGCGCAGGAAATAGCCTGGCATGGGAGTCGATAAGAGATACCATGATGATAGGCGCCAATGTAACTCGACGACGAGAAACACCGCAAAAGTTCCGAGGACTCGTCAGTGGATCATGGACGGAATCAACTTGGAGATAACGTTTCATAGGCACTCGAGATAATTGGATACATGCGCATCGTATATAAGACATGGTAACAACGATTTTCAAGAAGCAGATCTACCTGATGAAGATGACTGTGGGGCACATCAAAGTTGCCTCCCCTGGGATCCTAAAAAAATGCCATATACCGGCAGAAGACAGGTTTGGAACTATGACGGGGGTGACCTTCTCACGTCCCACGGAACTGTGACGCAGTAGGAGTCCATACAGATCAACATCTCCGTTGCGCGGGACCGGTTGACTGCCCAAGATTGCCACTTCGTACGTGAATTGTTTGTATTCATCTCCGGACGATTTACTCGCGTCCTCCTTGGCGACAAGACGGTCGATATCCACGGCTTTTCCATCCGCGTAGATGAGGGAAATTCCCAAATCTTTCAATATGAAAAGTGGTCGGAGCATCACCGAGATGCGCAGGCCTGAGTTCGTGAGGGAAAAGGACGAGTCCAAGTCCGGAACTTGGAATATATCCTGAAAATTCTGAAGCGGAAGGGAGGTCAAAGGGACTGACTGGAATGCACGAGGGTGTCTGGCGAACATCGAGCATTCCATGGCCGGGTCAGCGGCATCCCAAAGAAACGCAGCACGATTGTCAGAGCGCTCCGCGCACGCAGCCTGGAGGCGGAAGAACGCGCTATCGGCGCCCTCGCCATACGCGACGGACATGGTGACACCAAGGATACCAATGAGGCAATAGGCGATGTCTTCCGGGCACGTCGTCTGCCGGCGTGAGGCCCATCGAAAAACTTTGGGAGCAGAGTGGGCATCGCGTTTGAAATTGCGTAGCGAATTCACATCAACCCCTGGAATAAATCGTTTGAGCATGTCAGTGATAGGAAGACGAAGCCCCTTACCAGCTGCGCTTTCCACGGCCTGAAGCTGATTATTGTTCATGCCTTGTTTTTGGGGGTCGGGCCAACAAATATCGAAGTGGTATGTTGTCAAAGGGTCCCACCGACCCCGAACTCCCAAGACATAGAACTTCAAGCGCAAAGGGGCGAACAATTCTTGCAAGGTCCAGCCGCGAGTGAACCATTTGGAAGATTCAACTACTCCTTTCTGGTGCACAGTCTTCCCGAGGTATACGATGCAGACGTATGCGGAAGCGTACCATGTAAACATGGAGCGAATCGACTCTTCAAGGTCTGCACTGCTGGCTTTGTTGATGCAGTTGGTGTCTATCCAAACGTAGTCGCAATCATACTCCGTTTCTGCAACATCGCAGAACTTGAGAAACTTGTCGGCGCCATCCCCTTTAGAAGCGACGGGACGACCCGGTTGAATGTCCTCGAACCGGAGTTCGTCAGATCCCCAAGTATGTGAGAGAATTGCGTATCTGCTGTTGCTAAAGAATTGTTGGCTGGCCCATTCCCGGAGTCTTGCTTCTGAAGGGCGTGACAGAGAGGCGTACTTGGACTTGAGGTGGTCTGCAGAGATGTTGATCAATTCATCGCGGGTTACGAATGATTTGGTTGAAATTCTGTAGAGGCGAATGGGATAACGATAAACGTGAGCGCTGATGTGGGAGCGAAGCCTGATTGAGGTCAAGCTTAGTAAGTGCGAGTTCAAGAGGAAGGCTCAGGCGGCACGTACTAAGTAGAGGATGAGTATGGATATTCTCTAATTCAGTAACCCGTGTTGACAAGGATGTGTGATAAAGATGGCGTACTAGCTGTAAGAATTTGGGTAAGATACAAGAATCAACGACTGAGGCTTCGAACGTACATCTTGAACGTCTTCCTGCATACGCATACCAATAGTCGTACCTCAATGTCAAGACGGTTGTTAAATCTAAAGTTTTGGCGTACCCAATCATCCGATCCACTGCGACTAGATATAGAGCTGGTCAGAGCTAATGCATGTAAAATGACGAAGAGAAAGGAACGAACGGCATCTTAAGACTAGAGTGCGGTGGAAAGCTCAATACAGGGAGGAGGGGGTATGGCTTACCGTAGATTGGCGTGTCAATTTAAGGACTTGGAGTCTAGAAGAAACACTGAGGGAACCCAACTGGGAGAAGGTCCTGGAAATGTCCGTAGAGATAGTCGAAAACGTCCTCAAGAACCGAGGCAGCTGCAACGTCCTGCCTCGAGGGGGACCAATCGATGGAACCCGAGCGCTGAGCCGTCAAATTCGACGGTGAACTCAGCGAACATGCTTCGCCATTCTGCTTTTATGACGATGTCAGCCAACAGCGGTCAAGCACTTCTGGCCACACCACCTAACTTGAAATATGCGAGCAAGGGTTAGATTACACAACTGAAATAAAAANGGTCAACCACACCGTGTAAAGAACTCTGAATCTTCAAGACGTACACGAAGCTGGTATCGGTCGCAATGAAAATGGACTTGGAGGGGATGGTAAGCGTGGAGCTCGTAGATGAAGCGTCTAGATACACGTCAAGGACATTGAATTTCGGCAAGCACCGGTGACACTGGTGCACCCAAGGTAATTTGTGTCAAGGAAAATGACTTGCATGCGAAACACTGGGGTGCAAGGATGGTGCACGGTGGCTTAAGGAGGAAAAGATGCGCGCTTAAGCATTGAAACTTGGCGCTGGAGGGTGGTCATGAGTGCGAGGGGATTTGATAAGAGGATTTAATTCGCGGAACTGAAGCAACGAAAAGGTAAGTATGGGACTACACATGAGTTATCTGATGAGAAAATGGAATCAATACCGTCCGCGACGATTGTTCCATCGGCCTTGGCCTTGCCTCGAACCACCGCCACCTCCACCACCCCCTCCTCTCCAACCAGGATTATGATCATCCCCACCTCCACGGCCGTTATTCCACTCGTCGTGATGCATACTCCCGTTTCCATACATGCTTTCATGCTGCTGCTGAGGCGGCATAGCCCTCGAAGACGAGCTGTCTCCTATTCCTGGAATCGAATACTCCTCCTCCCCACCATCACCACCTCTCTTCCCATACCCGCCCGTATCCATCCCATCATTCGCGTTTTCTTCAGGTTTACTCCACCACCCCTGCCCAAAGCTCATCCCAGGAACCATAGCATCATCTTCGTCGTCCTGACCAGTCGTATCGGTGATCTCAGGCGGCTTCTGTCCACCAGCGGAGAATACAGAAGATGAATCTCCGGGACGTTCGCGCGACCAGAACCGTGTGGTATGATCGTTCGAACCGCTAGCAAGTAGGTGTCCGAGTGGATGGAAAGCCAGACACCAGACGTTGGAGTCGTGTGCTTGGGCTAGTGTTGCGCGTGGCTGACTTTGCGCGTTCGGTTGATTCAGGAAGCTCTGCGAATCGGCGGTGGAGACGTCCCAGTGTATTATTGAACCTTCTGATCCACCAGAAACAAGGACAGGGTGAACGGGATGCCATGCAACCGCTGTGCAAGGGAAGACCAGTYAGACAGAGAAGGGAAWCAGGCCAACCAGAARGATACTGACAGCAAACCTCCTTCTTGTGCCCCTTCAACACCCTGAATTCTTTCATTGCGCGAATGTCAAAGACCCGAACCGTTTGATCACGCGAAGCGCTTGCGACCTGATCTCCGTTCGGTGACCAGGCAATGGCTTGCACCGTATTCTTGTGAGGATGCCTGGAAGAGGATAGAGTCAATTATAAACCCGCGTGAAAGCAAGAATAACTGACAGTGAGGACAGAACGGTCCCAGTTCGAGGATCCCAGAACTTGATGGTATTATCTTTACTTCCCGACACAAGGAGACCTTTCGTTGGATGCCATTGGACACACTTGACATCCCAACCGTGACCTATCTCGAGAATCAGTTACGTAGTCCCTTGCAAGAAAGAGGGTCACGTACCTGTGAGGGTGCTCTCCTCTCGACTCTCCTCAAATGCCCAGATTTTGATGGTAGAATCATCACTCGCCGTGGCGAACCGTCGATCATCCGGACTGAAACTGAGACCACGTATTGGTTCTCTCGACTTTGAACCTTGCCATGCAGTCAAGTTGTTCATGTTCGGCTCGAAATATTTGATTACGCCGTTTTTATCTGTCGAAGCGAGGTATGCTCCTGAATGAGTGAATTGCATGGCACATATGCCAGTGTCGTGGGCTTGTAGAATTGTTTCGAAGTTGAACGTAAGACCGTTCCATAGGGTGAATTCACCACTCGTCGAGCCGGTCAAGACGCGTCGCGCTTCAGGTGTCCACTACAAGCACATCAGCAAGATTAGATCAGACGCGTCAGAGTCGGCGAGGACGCACCGTGACCACATTGATTGGGCATCGGATTTTATTCGTCGACGTGTGCACGAACTTGGTGCATAATGATGTTGACGCATTTTCAGGATACGCTTTAGGCGGTAGCAACTAATTTGATTCGTTTCAGCCACTCTCGAGCAAGGTTGGATGACCAAAAGATATATTGCCTCGCACATCTATTATATAGGAAGGACCGGGCCTCATATAAGGTGTATAAGTAGAATTAGGACGTAGTTTCCGCATCTTCAACGAACAATGAGATTCATCTCCTCAAGACAAAAAGACGCACTCACCAGCCCCCAGCGTCCCATTCCACTGTTATAATCGACCGTCCGTCGAGGTTTGGTCTTCTTAATCAACTTTCCGTCGATGAGTTGTCGTGAATTAATCAGTTCTTGCTCCGTTATTTTCATGTCGTCCAAAGGTGGCGGTTGAGGATCCGTGAGGTATTTCTTTGGCGTCCATTCTACGTGAGGTACACTGGGAGGTCTCGGAAGGGATTTCAGGGGCAAAAGGACGGGTAGGTTGGATGTCATTTGAGAAGGAGGAGGAGGAATGAGGATCTTGGTTTTAGCGCTAGAGCTGAGCGCCAGTGCCACAGGGGAATGGTTACGGGATATTTATTCATACTTGCACCAAGTGTGGGTTTCAAATCGGTCGAAGGCATTTCATCACAAGTCATTGATCGGGAGATACACAACCAAGGTACGAGTTCAATCTACATAAACTCTACGAAGGTACTATCTAAGCCAAATCGTCGTTGTCGTCCTCAACAGCACGGGGCTTAGACTTCTTCTTGGGGGCAGTCTTTCTCTTAGGCGCAGTCTTCTTCGGTGCTGGCTTCCTGATGCCGCCGTTGGTACCCTTCCTCTTGGGTGCCCTGTTGTGAGGCGACGGAGGTGGAGAAGGGTAGTTGCTGGCCATGCATCGATTGACGCAATCCGTCCATGCAGGGCCTTGCGCACCAGCTAAGGTGCACGCGACTTCACATTCTTGTTGCTGTGGATACTATTAGCGGCTGATGATATAATTAGCAGCGAAGCAGCGTACTGTAGGCCTTTGCCTTGGTCCTCGAGCCATGAGTCCGCTGTTGTCATCGCCGTCGAAATCACTGAACGACAAGTCAAGGTCAGATCTAGAGTGTCAAGGAATGTAAAAGAGATTGAGAGCATACGCGGGCATGGCGTTGATAACGGCGACTTGACCCAAGAAAGCAAGGACGGCAAGCTTCAATGTGAATTGCATGGTGAGGATGGAGAAGAAGTGTTCGGATGAAGTTTGGTAGGAGTATGTAGACGTAGAAGAAGAGACCTGCTCGACTGGTGAGTGTGTTGAGAAGTGACCGGCACCGCTGGAGAACCATCGTTCCAGTTGGCATCCTTTTATACCACTGTGTCCAGAGGTATACTCGAATGGCTTGGTCGCTCCGAGTCGGTGAGCGCGTGATACCAAGGCAGGCTGGTGGTGGACAGAAGTAACGACCCTGAGATGCAGCGCTTTGAGTAAAACTCTATGTCTCCACACCAAGGTCAGGGTGGCGAAGAATGTTTCAGCAGCGCAAAGTTCCATGAGACATATCTTATCTCATGGAAGAGCCATCGGACGCCGCTTGCCCGCCTGAGCGCACGAGCCTGGAGCCCATGGAAGAACATTTCCTGGCTTCATGAAACACGGTGATCGCCTGTAGCTCGAGCTGATAGTTACAATTCTGCCAATAAGTGTCCATGTTGCTCACGGTCGTGAAACCTCGTACGCTCCGTGAATTGACAACCCTGTGTAGGAAGAACGTAGGCCCGAGGTGGAATGGGGCAACTTGAACAAATTCTCGCGGCGAGTTTGCGGCGAGTTCATCATTGTTTTATTGTGATATCAGTGGCTCTTCCAGAGTGTAGACCAGAGAGTGGTCGGTCGCATTCACATTCGCATCGAGCGACCTCCAGAGAGAGCAAGCGAAAGGTCAGAGATAAAAGACACTCATTGGGCGTCTATCAGTGCGAAACACTTTCTTTTCAAACCTTGATCGCGACGTAACCCCAGTGGTGCACCGTATGCGTTTCATCACCACAAAGACTCTCATCCATGATTCTTG
The DNA here is from genome assembly GCA_029747585.1 of Pleurotus djamor. NCBI lineage: Eukaryota > Fungi > Basidiomycota > Agaricomycetes > Agaricales > Pleurotaceae > Pleurotus > Pleurotus djamor. The sequence goes on along the minus strand of JAPEVF010000135.1, from coordinate 64,447 downwards.
GGCTCGTGCAAAGTGGTGAATGCGCACCGCAAGACTTGAATTGAATCCCGGAATCTCGACCGCTTCGAACGGTATAAAAGCAGGCCTCTTCGCTGGATTGATTCTCCAGCAGTGCTGGTCACTTGTCTACACATCCACCCCAATCACTTCGAGCAGGTCTCTTCATCTTATCTTCTCCCTCTAAACCATGCAATTCTCCATGAAATTCGCTGTCTTCGCCTTCTTGGCCCAAGTTGCCTTGATCAATGCCATGCCGGCGTGAGTAACCAGAGTCATTGTTCCATAACCAACGGTGAATATTGACGGCGAACCCACTCAACAGTGACTCCGATGACGGTTATGACAACGGACTCGTCGCTCGTGGACCGAGGCAAAGACCTACCGTCAGTAATTTTCCACGAGCCACTTTGAACGACCTCGCTAATTTCCCCGATAGCAACAAGAATGCGAAGTCGCGTGCACCTTAGCTGGTGCGCAAGGCCCTGCATGGACAGATTGCGTCAACCGATGCATGGCCAGCAACTACCCCTCGCCACCTCCATCACCTCACAATAGGGCACCTAAGAGGAAGGGTACCAACGGCGGCATCGGGAAGCCAGCACCGAAGAAGACTGGTCCGAAGAAGACTGGTCCTAAGAGGAAGACCGCACCCAAGAAGAAGTCTAAGCCTCGCGCTGTCGAAGACGAATTCGAGAACTTGTATTAGAATGTCCCAAAGTACACATATGTACTCCGATTTCGTTGACTGTGGTAGAGTAGTGCAACTGTCGCTCCTGTATAACTCCTGGACCTTTGTCCGAAGCTCAGGATGCCAATCGTTGATTGGTTGATTGAATATGATTCTACATGGATCTTATAAGGCAGTGGGTACGACTAATATAAAGGAAGCGACTCTTTGGGAACCACCTCTGGAACTTCCTCGCGTAACGTAAATTTCGTGAACGACGCCACTTTCAGTGCCATTTCCCGAACGGCCTTGACTTCGTCGATTGTAGCGCCGTGTCGCATCGCATAGAGATAGTACCAGCTTACTTCCCTCGGATGATCATTGAGGATTCCGGCAGCGATGAGGGCGTATGCTGCCTCTAGCATCGAAAGGGCAGGGTTCTGTCCGTGAACTAAGCCGAACGCGATTGTGTCAAACATCGCTGTATGATGCGTATAAGCATGTTTACTTCCTCAAGATCAAATACGAGGATGATGTGATGACCTACGAACCAAAATCTGGGAAAGAGGAGTCTATGAGTGACTGTAGCTTGTTCCCTTCGGCGACGCCATACATTTGGCTAACAATGTGTCGGCCTTGTACTTCCAAATCGGCAATGCTCACAGCGCGGTCTCTGAGAAATCGGGAAGACAGGTCATGATATACGTGAAACATGCGAAGTGCCATTGATGACATACCGCACGGGTGAAGAAAGACGTTCGGTGATAGATTTCGGAACAACGCTATTCAGAAGTAATACCGTTGTCAAAGCCTTGAGGATTCGCAGGCGACTCAGATTGTCCTGATTGACTCAGTCAGAATAAAGACATTACTTACCCGAGGGATCCCATTGGTAAGGCTGGCATGTAACAAAGCTTCCCGAAGCTTCTCGACAAGGGTTACATGGTCCTCATCACTGGTATAGCCATTCGATTTGAGGTCCTCAAGAACGGATTGGTATACGGATATGATTGACTCGGGTTGGCGAGCGGCGTTGAAGGCAACGGCGGCTACAATGTACCAAGGATTATCAAGTACTGTTTCAAGCATATGTTGGTCAAGCCTGATCATAGAGGAGAGCTAGCAATATATACGGACCTGGATGACTCGGAAGCCGCGAAGGAGTTTTGTAGAGGGATTTCAGGTGCTGAATAATCGTAGCGACTGAGTCCATGGCGGTTATTGACAGTGGTTCAAGTAGGCTCTGATCCTGGGTCCAACTTGTGTCCTTTTATTTTATGAAGTGCTGAGCAATCACTGAGATGAATCGAGGGTGAAAACATTGGAATAGGTTCAGACGCCTAAACCTTATAATAAGGTTCAGGCAGCATCGAAGTGATTGATGCCGTGATACAGTGGGAACCACCAGGATCAGCGTCAAGCATATGCAACGGACTCGAATTGCACACGACCTCCAGAAGTGCAGAGTTTCGTACGACCAACGAGTATCCGACTCGCGGAAATCCGAGATTATGACAAGCAAGACTCGAATATTGACGATTTGATCACGAATTGAGAGTTGAAGCTAAAGAAATCGATGTTTTTGATTTCGATGTCATTCCAGAGAATTCGACTTCCATTGCAGAGTCTGGGGTAGAAATCACTGAGAAGCAAGTAACGGTTGCCAAGATAGGACAAGAGGGGTGAAGGAGGGCAGAAACCCTCACACGCGTGTAAGTTCAATGCGTCACAAGTCAAGATACGAGGACAGCCCCAATACTCATTTCCCCGTTGGAAGCTTGGGCCAGCGGCGCACCATGGTGGCATGGGCGATGTTATAGGTACGAAGATGGCTAAGAGCCATTTCAGAAATCTATGGGTGTCAAAGGCTGAGAAAGCAAGCGAATTCGGATGTGCAGCTTCGCGCGAAGATACAGCGGAAACGTTGAAGCTTGAAGGGGGAGGTATGACTGTTTTTACACTCGTAGGGAGGATAAGTTGAGAAGTGTGGTCGCTGTCTGGGGATCATCATGCATTAAGAAGTAATTATTGACTGTGAGAATAATTACTCCCACGATCCGAGTCGGACCACATGCTTGACGTACTCTATTGAACCATCGGTACTCAGTGCTTCACAGGTGCTTCAACGCTTCTACTTAGCTCCAGCGCTTCAGCCTCGACCCCGATGTCCCCCACGTCCTTGTACCTACCTACACAGGATACCCGTGTCAGATGACCGGGAAAAGCAGCAAAGGCTACATCGAGTGGCAAGGACCTGCCACTGCGGCTCCCCATGGCAAGCGACAGACACCCGGGGCACGCGAGAAACAGACGTCGAACTACGGACAGTATTGTCACGGGCCTCCCATATACACGCTTAACTGATCATATACACTTGATACGCTCCCTCTGAATCCAACTCATTACGTCCCCTGAGCTCTGGCAACGTCCAATTTACTGGATAGCCGCCCCGTGTCATCACAAAAGCTTGGACTACTGGAAAAGCCCTAACCCTCCTGGTGCACGACAACCGGAACCTTATCGCTCGATTGGTGCGCGTCTCCATCAAATCATGAGAGCATACCCCGTCAGTTTAGCTTTTCGTGTTTCCCAGAGAAAGCTACGACAACGTGTGTCCTCTTTCTCGGAGCTGTCCTTCTTACAGTCCTTCTTACAGAAATACCTTCGGTACCAACAGAGACTGATTATCTGGCCGATGGCATTGATAGCGACAGTCATTGCCGGTCCAAAGGTCCGGTGTTTGAGTTTATTCCAGAGACGTCATCATACCAGACGGAGGACGAAACATACAAAGGGCGAGATAGCTCCCAGCCTATTCCCATCTCAAAGATGGACGCACTCTCCCCTTCCACCATCTACGAACTCAAAGCCCTCTACCCCGCACCGGCCGAGTCCTTGCGACTCCATCCAGGTTCGTACGCCACGGCTCTGCTATCGTTCAAGGTCATCCCTAATTACTTGAAATAGTACTTGGTAATCCTTGGTACTTGGTCGCCGCTGCCGCTTTCAACGCAGCCCACCACCCCCAAGGCCGTCGTGTCCATCTATAAAGCCGTTCTGGAAGACCTCAGGGCAGATGGGAATGACGATGTCAATTTCGATGATCATGTCACCCTTGTCAGCAAACTTCAAGAAACCTTGTTGAAAGCCAGTCTTTTCAACGGTATACCTCGAGTGAGCGATGGAATGCTTCCCGCCCTTAAACTACTCTGATTTACGGTGATATCTTCATGTGATTTAGGCTGTAACGACGATGTCGCTTCTGAATAGCGCTGTGCCCAAGTCTGTCCTTGAAAAGTTTTCTTCACCCTTACGGTAAGTCATTTCTTTGCTTGGTAGCATCCCCTCGCATCATGTTAACAATCACCATATCTATATTACAGAGATTTTACTCGGCCTTTCTCCGATATGGCATTACACAGTCATCAGTTTCTCAGTGACTTTTTCGGCGATGACATCGCAAAAGGTCCAGCTCAAGACCTTCTGAATTCTTGTTCTCCAGATATCGGTTCGTAGGGTATTGCTCTCATGTTCCTTCTTGATCATGCTGACACCCATCTTTCAGGAATTTTGACGACTGGTTCCTATGCGTTGGTTCTCGGACATTCCACCGTCTTGTCTTCGATCGAGACGTCATGCATCCTTATCGCTGCGAGCATCTTGAACGACTTCCCTAGGGAAGTGTGTTGGTTCTATCGCGCTGCTATGGAACAGGGTGCAACCATTGGGGAGATTCAGGCCATCCGGGATATGGCACTGAAGGTAGCTTCGCTCTCGGGTGTTACGCTCCGCGAGAAAGTTCCGGAGGTGGTTGCTAAAGACCTGATTCAAGTTTATTAAAGTAGTATCTGTTCATTCGCGTTTAAGTGTGTTTGAAATATGTCCGAAAAGCTCGTTAGCTTTTATCCTTGCTAGTACTCTGAATGATCCTCCAAGGGTCGTTACACTGATTGTAGCTTCTATTTCGAGCTCTGCGAGGAATTTCCCAACGTCGATTCCAAAGTCCACTGGATGTAGGGTTCGTGGAATATCCTGGACACACGCCGGTACCAATGATCCCATGTATCTCAGAGGGCATGGTGCGATGTAACCAACGAGGAGCTGGAAACCATCCAAGAAGTATCCTGGCGCCCCACAGGTTCGCTGATACCCAACTGTTGATGAGCCTGATCGTACGTTCAACACAAGTGTTCTCATTGACGGCATGCTAGATATCCTGATCATGCATACTCTACAGACCCCGGCGTGAAGACATTTGAAGGAGAGATACATAGAGGCGCTCAGTCGCGTAGTTTACTCTAAGACGGTCTCATTGGGTGTCTGTAAAATACGTGCAAGTTCATGCTCAGATGGCCAAGTGCCCCCGAACATTGGAAGGGGCATGACGACGACTTGACAGTCATGGCGATGCCGAGTAAAGTTCGAGGAGTCCTCGACTTTGAGATCAAAGACACGAAGGGAGGGCACGCTCTTGAATAGATCAAGAACAGTTTGCATCGGGATGGGAGAGTCCAAAGAACGGCTGGTGTAAAGCGAGAAGTACGCCAACCTCTGGAACTTTGAGCGAGCATCATCGGTAGCGAATAACGAAGGGAGGTCTGTAATGCGGATGTCGAGCATCTTGAAAATTACACATCAATACTCCTATGGTCAAAGTTGTATGACAGATATTGGAGCGTACCAGCACATGACACAACAAGCATTGAAGATTGGGCATATGACTGGCCAAGTCGAAGTAAAGTAAAATGGATATTTGACGCGACATCGAGAAGTGAGTCAAACTCGACAGGTCTGGGAGATTGGTTGGAGGGCGAGGTGGCGGTAACAGAGGTGTGTGAATCTTTAGGTGGGTTATATGTCTGCCTGGTTGGAGGGTCCATGCGACCTCAGGACTAGCCACGAGCTCTCGTAGATTAGGAAGAAGTGGAGGAGGAAAAGGGTCAATAAACTCGATATCATCTTTGAACGGTAAGTACTTCGAGGTGCCGAATTGAAGGGTGTAACTGTAAGAATTCCTCCAAAAAATNGTGGCCGTTTAGGGAAGAAGCACTCCCAGATGACTGTTTTGAGTTGGGCAGAGCGAAATGAATCTATGATGGAGTAAAAAGGGACATTCAGGTCCACATTATAAAACCAAAAGTATTCCAGGTTGACGAGCAGTGGGAGGACTTCGGTGATGGAAACATCACTCCATGGATGAGGAGGACCCAGGATGAATGTGAACCGGCGAACTGAGGGAGCTAAACGAGCATTATCCTTTGATATGCACTTGTAGAATCCCTTGATCCTTTCGCTTAGATGTAGGCGACTGTGTGATGCCTCAAGTATAAACGCAACGTCGCGGTAGAAGCGTGGCTCTGCGATGGCGCGAAGGGAGCGACAGGAAACGAGTAGGTTGAGGTGTCTTTGAGATCGATGTGGTCAACAATACAGTAGAAAATTTCGTGAGGGAGCCGAGTGCCCTCCATTGATGATGGATAGAGGCATGTCGGTACTACGATTTAAATTGCAATAGATCGTGGGAACTATGGTTCTCACGGTAAGCAAGGTTTGCTTGGTCTACTTCCGAGTGACTTTGACACCCAACGTTTGAATTGACGGTGCACATTGCAAGGCAGAGTCTACTGAGTCCTTACTTGCCCGTAGAGCGCGATCTCATACGCTTTCTCAATCTGACCATGGAGGACACAAATATCTGCACTTTTGCCTTTCCCCACTGTGAGCCACAAAATATTGCACTTGGCTTGGTAGGTCTGTTCGCTTATGCTTAAGATGTCCCAATCATGTCTACGGATTTCTGGCCCTCAGTTTCTATAAAAGCTCGAAGCTGAAGAAGCTTGGAAACCGAGAGCACATGCTGCGGTCTTCCGTTAGACAAGTCTGACCCTCTGTGATCCCGATGTGACGTTCTACGTCCTCAAAACCCCTTCTCTTCGCACAATTTCTCAGGTCTCAGGCTCTACTCTCTGCATACCGTCGTCACAGCAAGGCCTTGTGTCATGAGAACACAGGGCCTGCAATCCAGTCTTTCCATTCTCCCAGGAAGAAGCTACTTCCCCTTCCTAGTCGCCATCTTTCCTCCAACAATGACCACTCGCGTCGATTATCCGGCTGATGATACTGATTCGGACAGTAATAGCCGCACTAAAGATCCAGTGTTTGAGCTAATTCAACGGATATCACCCTCGATTTCGGGTACGGAACACTACAAAAGGGCGAGGAGGATTTTCAATTCTTCCTATCTCAACGAGCGATGGACACCCTTTCCCCTGCCGTCATCCAGCAACTGAAATCCCTTTACCCAGCCACAGCCGACTCCCCAGGTTCGCATTTGACGGTACTACTCTAATGTAGCTGTCCCGCCCTGATTGCTCCAGTCTAGTCCTCGAAAATCCTTGGTATCTGGTCGCCGTCGTGGCCTTCAACGCCGCTCGCCATCCTGAAGCAGTCGTATCCGTATACAAAGTCGTTCTGGAAGAACTCAGAGTACAGAGCGACGACGTCGATTTCGAGGACCATGTAACCCTTGTCAGGAGAATCAAAGAAGCCTTGTTAAAGGCAAGCGTTACCGATGGAATCCCGCGGGTGATTGATGTTTTTCTCTCTGTACACGCGGATTGATTTCAAGCAGTATTTTTAGGCTGTGACTACGATGCTGCTATTGAACAGTGTTGTCCCCAAGGATATCCTCGAAACGCTCTCTCAAACACCTGTACGGTAAGCTATTTACATTGGCCTCTTCCCTGTCTGGTGCGAGTATGAGTTGATCTCGGATTAACACATCAAATTTTACAGGGATTTCTCTAGGCCCTTTTCCGACCTCGCGTCGCACGGTACTCAGTTTCTCACCGAAGCGTTTGGTGAGGTCGAGGGAGCTCAAGCTCAAGACCTTATCAACTCTTCATCGCCAGACAGTGGTTCGTGGTCCCTTCCATTGTCCACAAGCCTTCGTTCCCTCATGTATTTTGTCATTCTAGCGATGCTTACGACTGTCGCCTATGGGTTAATCCTGGGACATGGCTCCGTCGTGTCTACGCTTGAAACTACATACATCCTCATCGCTGCCAGCATCTTGGATGAATTTCCAAGACAAGTTTCTTGGTTTTATCTCGCTGCCATGCGACACGGCGCAACCATCGAAGAGACGAAAGCCGTCCGGGAAATGGCACTGAAAGTAGCTTCCCTCACGAATACCACATTTCGGGGAGCAGTCCCAGAGGTCGTCGCCAAGGAGATGATTCAGGTTCACTAGTCTTTCGTATACTTATAGTAGGTGTGCCGTTGTGGCCTAGGTTCGTATTACAGAGAAGCATTGTGGCACAGTATGAGATGCGGGTTTGACAGTTCATGCGCATGACTTGGTGGGACCTTACGATTTTGACAGTAATTTTGAGAACGAGAACCAGAATACTAAGGTTATGTCCTCTACTCTAACACTGAACAGGTGTTTGTAGAATGCACAAGAGCTCGTGGTCGGATGGTCAAGTGCCCTGGAACATAGGGAAGGACATAACAGTGCCCGCTATTTACTCTTTGTCTTCTTCATAACTCCCGTTTTCGGCTGCTTCTGCTGAGGCAAGGGTCGAGGTCGGGGTCGAGGTGGGGTCGGAGGTGGGGAAGGGTAGTGTGCCCCAACACAGTCTTGAACACACCGCTGCCAAGCTGGGCTCCGGAATGGGAAAACCGCGGTACAGAAGTCTTCACAGTCTTCTTGCTAGACAGACAGGCGGTGTTCTGGTAAGTATACCAATCAACGTAATATCTGAGTAGATAACTTGCCACGGAGCGTTTATTTGGCGCACGAGCAACAAGGGAATCATCGAATTGACCATCATCAGCACTAGGAATCTATCAGCAAAGGATACTTGAGGAGGTGTTGCATACTTACATAGGGGAAGCACTAATGACGACAACCTGCGCGAGGAATGCAAGGACAGCGAATTTCATGGAGAACTGCATGGTTGAAGAGAACAAGAAGTGAAGGGTACAAGAGCACGGCTCTAGCGATGTGTTGCGAGTAGATGTCTTGAGAAGTGGCCAGCACTGCTGAAGAATCACGCAACTAGAGTGGCTAGCTTTTATACCTGTTCAGAGGCTACGTTGCTATAATTAGCCATGTTGTGTAACAAGTGATTCGGGGGACAGACGGTGAAGCTTTTAGGGTGGCCGTCACGCCCGCTATGAGATTGGAACTTCTGGCGACTATATCGGGAGAGATCGTTTGTTGTCTCGCCGCACAGCCTTGGTTTGGTCGGGCTCGGAGCGGGATTGGTGGGTGGCTAGGATAATTGCGCGCTAGACCATGTTGAGATTTTGGCGTGGGTTGAGTGGTTATCACAAGAAGCGGGCAAAGAATGAGAAAGGTGTCGGCGATGTGGTGGAGGTCCTCGTTTGTGTTGAAGGATACCATGGAATGGATCTGGCTGCCGCGACACCGTGGAGGTCGAGTTCGAGCGCTTTCTTCTTCAAGTGAGCTCCTCCGGTGAATTTGAACGGGGAGATAGAGACGGTGGGTGGCTCAGCCCTGTAGCCTACTCTAACACGGTCTTAACAGGTGTCTGTAAAATACGTGCAAGCTCATGGTCGGATGGCCAAGTGCCTTGAAACATAGGGAGGGGCATGACAGCGGATTGACCGTCGTGTCGATACCGAGTAAAGTTGGAGTAATCAATTTGTAGGTCAAAGACACGAAGGGAAGGGAGGCTCTTGAACAGATCAAGAACAGTTTGGACCGAGAGGGAAAAGTCCATACGGCGCCCGGTATTGAGTGAGAAATACTCCAACCTCGAGAGCCTCGAGCCAAGTTCGCCGGTAATGAATAATTGGGGGAGTTGTGTAATGGATGTGCTGATGTACTGAGATTATGAAAAATTGACATCGTCAGCGCTGTTGTGCAAAACGTATAATGAGGATCAAAACTCACAGTCAGAGGACAGATTAAGCATTGAAGATTGGACATATGTCTGATCAAGTTGAGATAGCGCATCATATATCCCTGTCGCGACATCTGGAAATGAGTCAACTTTGACAGGCATTGGTTCCCAATCGGACCATGAAGCAACATTGACTGAGATAAAGTTGAATGAAGCTTGAGATGGGTAACATGCCGGTCGGGAATGAGGGCCCAAGCGACTTCGGGAGTTGCTACAAGCTCTCGTAGATTAGGAAGAGAGGGGAATGAAAGATGCACGGGATGGTGTTTGTGAAGTAATTCGAGGCGTTGAATCGAAGGGTGTAACTCAAGGAATTCATTGAGGTAGTATGATTGATTTAGGAACGAACAGTTCCAAATGACGGTTTGGAGTTTGGGGGAGCAAGACGATTTCAAGAGAGGTGCGCGGGGAGTATTCAAGTCGAAATTAGAGAAGTTGAAGGTCTCCAAGTTTATGAGTAATGGGAGGATTTCCGAGATGATGGCGACCTCCTCAAACATGAGCTCGGGAGGACCCGTAGCGAACGTGATCTGGTGAATGAAGGGGGCAAGACGAGTACGATCTTTAGATATTAGCTCGTAGAAGCTCTTGATCCTTTTTCCCAGATGCGAACGGTCGCGAGATGCCTCGATTGTAAAGACAACGTCGTGGTAGAAGTGCGGCTCGGTGATAGCGCAAAGGGTGCGACAGGAAACGAGTAAGTTGAGTAAGGATGACTTGTCGTTGAGATCGATGTAATCGACGATATCGCGGAGAAGTTCGTGCGGGAGTTGAGAGCCTTTCATAGTCATCACTGGCTATGATGGGTAGCAGTCAACATGCGATCCTTGCTAGCGCCCGAGACGGTCTTTGCCATTTTTGGCTCATGTATGGTGATGACCTCGTGGACTTGGTTGCGAGTGTGACCCGGCCTTCGCGCTTGCCATTTGCACAGATAAGTTAAGGGATGTGAGCGAATTTTGAAGGTAAGTCATCCTTAGTTCTTATTGCGAAGGATTGAATCTAGTACTCTGTCGCGGTCTGAGCAGGTCCCTGTAGAATGTGGGAAAGCTCATGCTCAGATGGCCAAGTGTCGCGAAACATGCCAGGAAGGGGCATGACAACGGAATGACCAGAATGGTAATACCGAGTAAATGTCGGCGAGCCATCATTTTCAAAGTCGAAGACGCGGAGGGAAGGGATACTCTTGAACAAATCGAAGACGTTATCGACAAAGTGGAAAGAACTGGCGGGCCTGGAGATCGAAAAATACTTGAATTTCTTGAGAGTCAGGTGAGCTTCATTGGCAATGAATAACTGGGAGAATTCTTCCTCGGAGACACCTATACGCTACAATCAAAGAAAATCATATCAGTGTGATTGACAAGTGTTCAAACGGGAATTAAGGCTCACATAGGGACGATAGCACAGGCATTGAAGATCAGGCATATGACTAATCATTTCCATGAGATGTTCTGCACGATACCCGCGCGGCGGTAAGAGATGCGTTACTTTCGAAAAGAATTTGGTTACGGTTTCATCACGAAGAGATCGTGGAATAGATGAGTCAAGCCTGAGGTGCGTGATTTGTCCATTGGGGAGAAGAATCCTTATCATTCCAAGGGTCGTTGCCAGCTTTCGTAGATGGGGTAAGGAATTAGGCCTAAGAGAATCAAGAGAATGCGTATATGGTACTTCGAGGTGCTGAATTGAAGGATGTGACTCTAAAAATTGCTTTAAGGAAGACACCTCTTCCGGAAGCCTGGGTCCCCAAATAAGCGTTTGGAGTTTGGGTGACCGCAAAAATCTCAATATGGAGGTGGAGGGAATATTGCGCCCGTCAGGACATGAGAACCGAAACGAGTCCAAGTTGATGAGCAACGGGAGGATTTTGACGATGACATCATCGGGCGTGGGCTTGTAAGGAGCCGTAGAGAACGAGAACTGGCGAACGAAGAGCGAAAGACGGGCATTTTGTTTCAGTATTTGTGCGTAAAACGTAGCCATTTTTGCCAATAGATGTGAACTATTGTCCGGTGTCTCAATGAACGAAACATCGCAGTAGAACCGTGGTTCAGCGAAGGTGTGAAGTGTGCGACACGAAAGGAGCAGGTTGAAGAGAGATCCTTTGTCCTCGACGTCAATAAATTCGATGATGTGGAGGAGGAGTTCGTGCGGGAGTTGTCGTGTTCTCTGCATCGATATGTGCTGTGTGAACTTGTGAATGAGAAACCATGAGAAACCAGTCGATCACATTCTGATCGTGGGATAAAGGATTCCCACAGTTAGTGAGTAGTTGCCTGTTCACAAATTGCACCCGCAACCTTGCCTCAAATCCACCCTAACGCGATGTGTCCCACTTGGAATTCTCGGATGCCTTATGGTGCTTTAAGACGCATGTATTGGACGAAGAGAACAAAGCAGGGATGAAGCAGTAGGGGGGACCTCTGAAGATGGTCGGCCTCAGTTCGACTTGTTCTGGGGCCTGTGTACGAGTATTCTCGAAGAAGTACGTGTCTGCCTCACTCTCGACATCTCGCGAACCCACCTTAATTATGTTTTTGCGCGAAGTTGACCCACCAGTCAGGATAGTCCTGTGCTGCATCGCTAGGATTCTCACATTGAATCTCAAGCTTCGGTGAGTTGTAAACAGACACTCTCTGTTGAGTTTCTTGTGGTATCTGACATCAGACACGGCACCAGACCCAACGAAAGCGGCCATGGTTATCCTGGCGTGCTTCGGGAAAGGATTTGCCGCCGCTTCCTGTGGAAAGCGACAGATTACTTGCTGTCCAGAACGTAGGCACGGGAAACAGAAGTCAAAGAACGAGCGGACATGTCGCGGTCTTCTGATAAGCAATCTCAACCCCTTCTGTTGTCGATATGTTCCTCCAATAAATATGTTCTTGTCCTTGGCCATCTTTTCCGCACCACTGACTCACAATTAACTCTTATCCATGCTCTGTGCTTCAAAACTCTTGATCTCACCAACAATGCTCGCAACATGATCGACCAGCATCTTCATGGTATTTTAGGACAGAAGTTCTAATCTTCGTGGTGCGTGACTTTCTACGCTTGCTTGGTGTGATTCCATCCCCACCTCTTCGTAGAAACTTTCTCGTGTGAGTTGAATTATGCCCTAAATTAACTACTCCGTCACGTCAGGTGCTGGGAAGCTTATTTTTCGACTATACTGAGTACTCCCACTAGGTACCTCCCTTTCCTAGCGATTGACCGTTAACTCAAGATGTCTTCACGCTCAGATTGCGGTTGATGTTCTCATCAACATGAATAACAAACTTCGTCGCTCTCTCGAGGTCAGCTGCTTCAGTCTGTCTCGAACCACCGCCCTTCCACAGAGTACGAAACGTACAAAAGGGCGAGCAATCCCTCAGTTTCCTTCAATCCCCAAAAGCTATGGACGCAGTCTCCACTACCGCCATTCAGCAACTTAAAACTCTTTGCCCACCTACAGCCGCGTCCTTGCGGCTTCACCCAGGTTCGTATCTTACCGCAGCGCCATCATTGACCATCCCTGATCTCTCAAGTAGTCCTCGGCAGTCCGTGGTATCTGGTTGCCGCCGTGGCCTTCAACGCTGCCCGTCGACCCGATGCCGTCGTGTCCGTCTACCAAGTTGCTCTGGAAGACCTCAAAGCATACGGTAATGGCAACGTTGATTTTGACGACCACGTTACCCTGGTCAAAAAGATGCAAGAAGCCTTATTAAAAGCAAGCGTTACTAATGGTATCCCTCGGGTAATTGTCTACGTCGTTTTCACTGTGGACTATCTCAAGTAATATTCGATTTCTAACTCTTCAGGCTGTCACGACGATATCACTATTGAACAACATTGTACCGAAAGATATCATCGAAAAGCTCTCTTTGCCCTTGCGGTAAGCCATTGTCTTTCACCAGTTTCCCATGTGCCCATGTGCCCTTTATTTACCCGTTTACCTTCCTATAGCGATTTCGCAAGGCCCTTATCCGATTTTACTGAACGCGGCCATAAGTTTCTTACTGACGCGTTTGGTGAGGTCGGAGGAGCCAGAGCTGAAGACATTCTCAAGTCTTCTTCCCCAGACATCGGTGCGTAGCTATACGAGCTCTCCGACTCTCCTCAGACTTACAGCTAATCATAGCGATTTTCACGGCGTTCTCTTATGGCTTAGTTCTTGGCCACTCCTCCGTGGTGTCGATGCTCGAGATGTCTTACAGCCTCATCGCTGCGAGCATCTTGGATGATTTCCCGAGGGAAGCGTCGTGGTTTTATCTCGCAGCGATGCAGCAAGGAGCGACAGTCAATGATACTAAAGCCATCCGTGAAATGGCGTTGAAGGTGGCTTCGCTCACAAACGTTACGTTCCATGAGCAAGTCCCCGAGGTTATAGCTCGAGAGGTCATTCAGGTCTACTAGTCGTTACTAGCGCGCTCAAATGTTTCCGAGTCTTTCTAAGTGACAGACGGCGGACGCCTTGTTCAATGTTCACCCCAGCTCCTCCAATCTGCCATGCTGGCCCAAAATTCATGTGGAGCCTCGACCGATACCATCGGTACTAAGTATGCTCTCATCCAAGATGCAGTACCAGAGGTCGTTGCCCAAGAGTCAATCCAAGTCTACTAGCCCCTCGCTACTCGTTCTGATGTATGGCATTGGAAATTTACTAATGAAAATGCACCGATGGGGCTTATTGAACCGTGACTTAACCGTGATGGAACGTAGTACGAAGCAGCATGCTATGGGATCAGTCGGCGTGAGTTTGGGTGATTTCTCGTGCAATAAGCGAGACCCACTATCAGGCTACATGTTCCCTTGAATTCGAAGTTGTTCGTATACACGTTATTCTGCTCTCTAAACGTATAGATATTCGTAAAGAGCCCTCACCGGGCGCTCCTATCCCTCTTGAGTCTTTCATGAAACCAGAAAGCCATTCGAACACACTTGGACAAAATACTTGGGACTTAGAAATTTATCCGATGTCATTGGTCCAGCAGCCCCCTTATCAGTTTTCAGATCCTTATGCGCATGAACGGTTGTCCTACTCCGGCGTGCTTTCATGTGGGGCCCCCAGCTTGTACAACCTTGTATGCCTCTACCATCCGGAAAACCTTTCTGTCTCGAGCGGTATGGGGCCTCCACGACAAAACGGACGTCCTTGGGATTAAATTTGAGTGAATTTGAGTGCCCTGGAGACCCTAGGCGCCTTGAAGCGCCCGGAAACGGAGGCAAATGAAACTCCGACTGAACTCCCTCGGGTAACCGCTGCCCCACCGCCGCATCCCGAACGTTTGAACACGCTCATTCAAAGACCGTCCTCCTCCTCGCCCACTCCTTTGCCCTCTTTTCCTATCGCCATGTCGCCCAAGGACGAACTCGAGTACCTCAAATCCCTCGTTGCCCAGCTCAACGACAAAATCCACCAGCTCGAGCAAAAGGCGAAGCCGGCGACCGCACCTAGCCCCGCGCGCCAGTTGCGGACAATTCTCATAGGACCTCCGGGCGCAGGTGAGCTGCGCTTTGGGCGGTCGGCTGTGGTTTCTTGGTACTGAATGCATAGCACAGGGAAGGGAACGCAGGCCCCACGGATACGCGACGAGTTTTGCGTCTGTCATTTGGCCACCGGTGACATGCTGCGTGAACAAGTCGCCCAAAAGACACCTCTCGGTGTCGAAGCGAAGAAAATCATGGACGCTGGAGGTCTCGTTTCTGATGATATTATGGTTGGCATGATCAAAGACCAGCTAGAAAACAATAAAGCGTGCAAAAACGGGTGAGTCCGACGTAACTTGAGCGGGAATGGCGTCACCCACGCCTCCGCGGTCCTTGCGGCGTTTTCGTAAGTAATTTCCTGGAAATTACTGATACGTTCTATCCATAGTTTCGTGTTGGACGGTTTCCCTCGTACGGTGCCTCAGGCTCAGAAACTGGACGGAATGCTCGAATCACGGAAGGAAACGCTAGACTCTGTCGTACAGTTATTGATTGACGACCAGCTTCTCATCTCGCGTATCACTGGTCGGTTAATCCACCCCTCCAGTGGCCGTACATACCACAAGGAGTTTAGGTATTTCCGTTTACACGTGCTCTTTATGGGATTAGCGTATTCATGTCTGTGCTTCCTCTTAGCCCCCCGAAGAAGCCCATGACGGACGATGTGTCTGGAGAGCCCCTCATCCAACGTTCAGACGACAATGTTGAAACCCTCCGCAAACGCTTGTCTGCCTTCCACTCGCAGACTGGTCCTGTTGTTGATTATTACAAGAATAAGGGTCTCTGGCACGGTATTGATGCTGCTCAATCTCCCAGCGTCGTTTGGGACCATATTCGTAAAGTCTATACTGGAAAGTAGTAGAGTTGGTGTACGTAGAGTCGTAGACATGTTACAGAATAGATGCCCGGAGATTCTTCGGCTAGAATTGGTTCTCGCCAAGTGTTCGTACACTAACTTATGGATCCTCGAATAGGCTCAGAGTTTCAGTTTAAGGGTAGTTCGGCAACTTTGGGTACGGGTTCGCCCTGTTACACTTTGCGAAGCGTTGCGGTTTGATCACTTTTGATCTTTCAGGTTCCGCGATAACGTTAGGGCTTGGCCTCGCTGGGAAACACYTACYTTTGTTGTATAAACCCTAACTGAACGTGCCCTATCATGTGTCGCATAGCGTTCTTGTGTTGAGATCGATCAGGTTTCTACAATGGGTCCTCCGATGGACAAGGGRCCCAAGCCAATATATACGTATGTGCATTCGCTATGACMTCTGCTAAACCACCTTTCCCCACAACATCCATGTCACCTTCCGACAAGTCGTCTTCGCTGCGCAGAGGAACAGCTTGCTTGTGCTGCAGGTGAGGGTTTCTTGTGTTCCTCGCCGTCGGCGTCTTCATTGTTGAACCTTTCCTTTTAGAAAGAAGAAATTAGTGCGTTTTACGCGTTTTACCTCGTCATTTCCTTGGTCTGACCTCTTANCTAGAAATGTGATGGCGTTCGTCCCGTCTGCAAGCAATGCACGAAAATGGGACGCGCGGATCAGTGCGAATACGACGACAAGAGACAGAAAAGTCGAACACAGAAGCTCAGAGAAAAGTTACACGTCCTRGAGAATCGATTACGAGAGYTGGAATCCCAACAAGACGTATCCAGTCTTGGATCGGGTTCACCTGCCAGTGCAATGCATTCCCAACATCCTACTCCCAATCCWGAACCACTTGCCTTCGAAATGYCAGTGCAAATCGCAGATCCTAGTTGYTTAGATCTGCTTGGCGGCGGTGCTACTTCTGGGTTGGATCTGACGATACTGCCACTGGAGACGGGCCTCTCTCTGGAAGGGGCATCACCTMACGTCAACCWCTACAAACCCATCCTCGAGCCGGGCCCCGTCTGGGACATSGCAGGTAGCCATGGAGAATTTTCCACCATCGCCGATGGTTCCCCGTCGAATGAATTGTTGGCGTTTTTCGACGAGATCACCCCTGATTTTGCKTCCTCAACATCCACCATYTCGAACAGACCACCTACCTCTGTMGCYACGGAGAACCTTCCTCTCGACATCACCAGTTCATTGTRMGTGTTCMGCRTTYCCTCGTTTCGCCGCCATSCACTRACATGCCATTTTTAGAATCAGCGCCTTTCTCGCYCATAGGCACCAGTGTTGGTTCGATGGCGACATCAACCGTTACATCCTTTCATCTTTTGGCCGCCCACAAACYGTCTCGTCGCATCCTGCATTGGTCAACGCYATCTACCTGCTGGGTTGYTATTTCTCCCGATCACCYTGCTTCGACCCATGGGAGCARGAATTTTACAAACGRACGATATCAGGCATAAACTCGGCCCTCACAACTTCTGACCGACTCGTYGACGTCGTGCGAGCTTCGTCGTTGCTTAGCTCGTACCTCTACGCGAAAGGTCGTAACCTGGAAGCATAYGGACATGCGTTTGCCGCGTGYCGGATGGCTGTCGGCCTTGGYCTACACCGTCTCCGACCGACTGAYGTGCCTCTTTCCGGCGCTGATTCGCATAGCGCTGCGCCTGTGGATGGTACCTCGGTCCAACCMCCTGAGCGTCCTTCCATCGCTATCAATCCGCCYAGTGATCCTGCCGAATGGAGAGAGCGCGTCTTTGCTTTCTGGCAGGCMTTTTCACTCGACCGATGTTGGTCGACTGCTCTCGGCCTACCAGCGGCACTACCCCATGGCTCAACRCCTCGRGACAAGGTCATCACCCCTTGGCTTCCTCCATCACAGTTTGAAGCAGCTTGTCACGATTATTCAATGACAACTGTAGGTGGATTCGATTCTTTAGTCCCCCTTGCAGTGTACTAGAGGGGATGAAACTCCCATTGTTAAATTATTATTTATTATGCATTTGTTCATTCAAACTGTTTTTAGGCGAATGACCCACTGGGCACTTGTTCTGCCGCCAACCATTCACTTCGTGTCAAAGCTGCAGCGCTTTATGAAAGAGCGGTCAGATTGCATGGCTGTAAGTACTCGTGTGGTTCGATTCTTTTGAGAACAAGGTCTGAAAATAACTCGTAGCATTCCGCAAGGACGAGAAATACCTAAGCGATCTCCAGTCACTGATGATGGCTTTCAAGCGATTCTCTGCAGAGATACCTCCGTTTATCGGCGTTGAGCCGTGGCGCGCCCAATACCCCCTGGTCGACGTTGAACTCTTCCTTGTTCACACTATAGCAAACATCACTTCGATCCACATCTTGGAGTCTCACACTGCACCGCCGGGTGGTGAATTGCCTTCGGATAGAACTGAGGCGGTGTTGAAAATCCTCAGCGCCGGCGCGCGCATGGTTGAAGACCTCAGCGATCCCGACTACGAATATCTAGACCCTTTCCTCGGTGTAAGTACAGGATACGATATCGCAGTTGGTTGTCATTGTTAACACAATGTCCTTTGTTCCTATTCCACAGGTATGTTGGTTTCATCTGGCAAAAGTACTGCTCCGCAGCCTTGATCGTGCTGCAACCACGGCCTCGTCCCTGCTAGCATCAAAACTCGAATCTATTACCTCTGCTTTACACAAACTCAATCAATGGTTCCCATTAGCTGGTACGTTAACGTTCCTCTCGCCCGGTCCCTGGCAGCACATGGAATGCTAATTTCCGTTTCCTCTGGTATTACTTTTTCAGGCGACTACCTTCGGACTATCCAAACTCACCAAGAGATCATCAACCCATAAGCAAGCTAGCCCTTTGTGCTCCACTATCGACCATGTGGAATCGAATGCTCGGGCGTAGATACCGGCCGTTCTCCAGTTATTGGGAGGAGCTTCGGGGACATAGGGAACAACACACAACGCGTCCCTTCTTGGGTCTGTAAATTTAGACAAAGCTCCATTTGGGACCCCTCAGCTTCTACGTTGTATGGGGAACTCGAAAGAGCGATCTTATCAATGATAAGAAGGACTTTTTTCTCGTGTCNAACCTACCTTCAACGTTTCTCATTGTGCTTATGTACTAATGTACCTCGTGCTCTGTACTTCTAGGTTCGTTGATCGCTTCTCAACACGAACGGGGTCTTCGTGCCTCCTTGCAGCGTGTCTTCGACGATCTACGCTTGTCATAGTCGGGCCACTTGGAACATTTGACAGATATCGTGACAGTGTCTTCTTCGTACCACAGTGCGCTATATTTACCGCCACGAAGAGAAGAATACACGTCTATATTTAATAGTCACACGGCCGCCAGGGCATCATCATTCTCCTAGTTGATCGGGTATTCCCAAAGCCCCCATGGCAAGACTGGGCCCGCACTATTGACACCATCACATCGAAGCTCTAATTCCGTCTGGATCTGGAAGGTGATGATTGGCGGGAGCCAACATTTCATGGACTACGACCCTCCCAAGCCATCAAGCTGCCAGGCAACCCCTTGGTGTTGGAGCAGACGTGCAGCGAAGTCTTCATTTTGATAACGATCAGCGACTGTCTAAACGGACAGTCATAGAGATACGAGATCATGCTCACTTCTAGGTTGGCAACAAGTCAACGCCAGCGCATCGCGAGTACCTGTGAAGTACCTTGCTCATCAAACCTCGCTCAGGTTTCGTCAACCAGGGTCCAGGGGCGAGTAGTGTCGAGTAAATGAAGTGAACAATTACCCAGTATGGATGTTTGATTTACGCGTTGCACATGTTGGTCTGAATTCGCGACGTGAAGATGTTGAGTTGCATGCGTATCAATGCGGGGTTAGCGTTTGACTTCGACTGTGACTTAGGGCTTGCCACAGTGTTGATGATGGTTAAATTGTTTCGTTTCGGTGATGTATGCTTGACCAGGTCACCAATCCCGAATGATGCCTGTGATGACGGGCCGAATGGGTCAAACGATAGGTCAAAAGCAAGTCCGAATTTCGCCTAAGCATCACCACGGCGGCCTCAAAGCCTGGAATTCTAGGTCTGCTGAAAGCACGTTCGCAAGTTGCGCATAATTAAACTCTGGGCCTATGATGCCTACCCGACGTCGAAACCTCCGAATGAGTATACACATTATTAGGATGGCATATTCTCGAAGGGCTCGAAAAGCCGAGAAGGCCATAACCACGAACGTTTGTTCGATACGATTTGAACGCCGAGGGACCAATGACCAGGAGATTGGATGGCGCTGACTCCGTAGATACCAAGTAGATACCTCCGCCCTCTTCTTATTCGTAGACCGGTATTCAGAGCCGACCTCGCGGTTTGAACCAATGAACGGCGTCGCTAGTCGCCATCTATCAATCGATAAGTTGACAAGGACCCATCAAGAGCCCACTTACCTTTCCACCCATTGAAAAATAGCGGAAAGGGAAAGTCCGTTCCCAACATCCGTGGAAGTCGGCTACTAAGAGATCAATTTTTCTCTGAGATAAGATTTACCTTAGAGTCGGAAGTCAAGTAGCTTCCGCAACCGCGACGACATCATGATGAAGGGAGAACACCAAGTGGTTTACCAAGCGGCTTTCCCGGTGGTACATACGGACAATGACATGCGAAGTCGAACTCATGGACAAGTTGACCACCTTCTTGGGGCCCAGACTACCTTCCGGCGATCTACTTGACGACTGGATTTCCCATCGACGCCGAGAGCCCTCAAGGTCCCAAATATCATCTCGCTGATAACACAACCAACGGACGTCCGCTTCGACGTATCTCTTCCTTCAACGCCTTATCGCGTCGTACTCGATGCTTACTGTAACGGAGGTTCGGCCGTTTACAAAAATAGCATTAGAGGTGTGCGCTTACCCTAACCGTGACCGCTTCTTTTACAAAAAGTATAATATATTTTACAGCCTTCGGTTCGAATACTCCATGGATCGGGACATCGGGAAGGAGGGCCCCCGTAAGAGAGGATGGGTACCCACAGTAATATGCATACTCGAGTGAGAAATTGCCGAATTGGGAGGGACGCTTGTAGGTGCGTATTGGAGTGGGAAATGATGATCGATGGGAAGAGAGAAAGCAAGCGAAGATGTCGGTGAAGCTTGGGAGGCTGAGCATGGGCGTATGTATACGCTGGCCGAGCAGGGGGAAGGAAGTAACTAAGTGCGGGGTATAGACAGAACCCTGGGTCAGGGGGTTGATAGGGTCTTTAGATACGGATGCGCCCTGAAAGCTTGGTTGAGGAGACAGAAGGTATTTTGAGACATAGTTCAGGCAGATGACGCTACTAAGGCTGTTTGTGGCATCGCGTAGAAAGCATCGGATGTCGACGAAATCTCCAGAACATTTTGTTCAAATGGGTCCGAGAAAGTAGGAGAAGCGTGCGGCTTAAGATCGACGACCAATGAGGCCCCGGAGGCGAGGTAGATATGGATACGGAGGACAAGGAACTTGTGAGACAACGGGGCCAGATCGACAGTGAGATATAGGAGTTGTTGATACAAATTTCTGCGAGCTTAAGCTTGGGACGACGTGACAGGCTCAATGATGCTTCGAGAAAGCGGGGTAAGTAGACGCGTTAGCGGTGACTGAGTGGCGGTCATTGGAAATGCAGCCCAACGTAGATCAGGGCGTTTGGGTTGCAGCTGACTTGAGGTGTGGCTGCAATCAACATTCAGGACCCGAGCCCGAGAGAGCTGAGACATTCTTTGTTGAAATCGGAGTCGGCAGATTGCCAGATAAACGTTGGAGTCAAAGCGTCGGAATTCACAGTCGAAGACCAGCTGTCACGGAGGTGGTTAGATAAGGGAGCGTTCTCAAAAGGATCCCAAGAAAGCGATATCAAGGATTTTCTAACGCTGGCGGTAGAGATAGTTGGGATGATAGCCAGGGTCCTTCCTGGCAGGGTCGACGCGTAGACTGGTTCCAAGTCCGTTGGAATTCATTCGTGGTGATAAACATAACTTTAAACTGCGGCAGGGACAAGAGAATTGATGCTACAACATATGGGTCCAAGAAGCGAAGCCAGACGCCAGCAGGAAAGGCTGGAAGTTCTATTCAGTAGTCAGTGCTTTGTTGAGGAGTCACTTGATGAGGACTGCATCAGCCATGAGGCCTGGGTTCTCTTGAGTTTTTCAAAGTACGGAAGCAGTAATTCCGAAAGCGCGTTATTTGTGATTACGAACGTGAAGGCATCATAAACTGCGTCATCCAGAGCCAAGTCGTGATAGGAAATATGCAGCGAGTGCGTCAACGATTGCCTTTATTTTTCAAGCCGTTAGATAGACCGTTAGATAGAAAGTAATCAGATCGTTTGCCGTACTCGCGATGGCTGTCATTCGATTCAGGACTTGGTCCTCGGAGGACGTCAGTGAACGGGGCTGCGGACTTGCAGGTAATGATACAAGGCTATCGGGGATCATGGATTATCAGGACTGGCAGCACATGGACTTTTGTTGTACGTACGGGTGGGGTTCTGCATTTGAGGAGGGGCCGATGTGATTTGCTGACAAGCCGGCTGAGAGACCCGACTTGTTCGCGCATAGCGGAAATACGAGGCTGCACTATCTCACGCGCACAAGGGGAAACGCAGAGAAACATAGCTCCAATCCCATTCCCAAGGGGACCTAGACACATTTCGATGTGCGAGTCCACCCAGACATAAAGTTTGTGGAAGAGCATCGAAGGAGTGGGAACGCAGAGTCTGGGCAAAGCGTGACGCTTCTTTTGCGTCACCGGTTCCGAATGCGGAAGGAGCGCGTCAGCAACGTGACATGCAGGGATATTAATATCAGTTTCAGGTTTGGATATTGCAATATAAAGTATATAATCTAATCCAGTTCCCTGTGTCACGCCCGCCCTCCCTCTTTTCCCTCTCCCCAACCCTCCTCCCTCCTGTAAATACCTCTTGTTCCCGTACCACCACCATCTCCCCCGCCCCCTACCCCGACTACCCCGCCCTCCCTCCCGTCTCCAGTCCGAAACAGCCATCAACCCGTTTCCAACTTGAGACACTCCCAAGGACGCGGCGGTGCAAGTTTTTCTTACTTGAAGGGCTTAGTTCGTGCAGTTTGGGAGGCGTTGCTTTCAAGAGAGAGTCTTACACCCGGTTTTGATCTTTTGGTGCGTTCCTTGACTACAATTTCATATTCAAACCAGCTAAAAGTCTCTGTTTCGCCTCTCTGGTTGTCCTTCCCAACCCACAGAGTGTAAGGTCGAACTGGTATCGACTTTTGGTTGGCCTTTCTGCGCGTCGCACATTACTATGATCGCCACTATTTCTGCTACTTCCTCCCATATCAGAATGTCTTCGACGCCAACTTACTCTCTGGCTTCAAATTTGGCGAGTGCCCCTCTACCTCTCATCCCGCGCAGGGCAGCCACTCGTGCCACTACGGTCCCTGCTCCTTCCTCTGTCACGCCACCACGCTCATCTTCACCAATCAAAGTGGTGATCCATGGTCCGTCGCCTAGTAGGGAATCCGCGAAAACCTCCACGGAAAACTTTTCCCTCGGTATGTCAAGCGCGCCTGGCGGTTCCATCCCTCGCGTGAAAAAGAGCAGAAAGTCAGCACCTGTCCTTCCCACCCTATGTCCGCCAGAGCTTTCAGCTCCCACTCCGGCTGCTGCTCTCTTCAATTCTTCGAATAGCCAACCGCCATTACCGGTTTCAGAACGAGACGATACCCCGCGCGCGTCATCTTCTACATCATCAGATAAGCCACTTATCTACCAACCAGGCGTGCCGCTCCGCATCAACCTTGATGGTTTGAAGAACCGAACTCTATCTGACACTCGTATCGACGGTCTCCCAGGCGCCTCTTTAGACTCAGACTCGTTTCACATACCGCCAGCTATCGAAGCGCAGCTGGTACGAAAGAAGTCTGGTCAGCTGGTCAAATCTTCTTTGAAACGCTCCAAATCCACCGACCGAGGTAGCCTGTCTATCTTCACATGCCGAACTCCGAGCAAAAGCGAGCCTACCACTCCCAAAGCCGTCCATTTCGATGCTAAACTAGAGCACGTTAAGCTCTTTTTGGCCGAGCAGAAGCCTCTTGCCGTTTCTCGAGATGGAAGTCCCACTGACGACACCAGCGGCACTGAGAGCGACTTCCCTTCCTTCATCTATGGTAGTTCTGAAGAACGAAACGCCCGCCGGCATCTCTCGATGAAGGTTACCAATATGCCTCTTTTGGTCAATCCCAATCACGACGTCGCGCTCGAGGAGCTTAAGCTCGCCTCGGATATGCTTAGCATTGAAGGTCGGGTGCGCTTACGCAATATTTCATATCACAAACTTCTAGCCGTTCGATTCACTTTCGACGCCTGGCAAACGACGAGTGAGGTCATGGGGAAGTATTCCGAGTCTATAAATAACGACTTCGACCGCTTCACTTTTTCCATCCGCCTCAATGACCTTCTTGCTCGCATTGATGGCAAGACGCTCCTCCTCGCTCTTCGATATAACACCGACGGCAGGGAAATCTGGGATAACAATAGTCACCAGAACTACCATGCCGTCTTCAGCACGAAGCGACCGTCTAAGCGCCAGGACGACGATTCGTCCGCTAGTGATGTTGCTGATTTGAAGACGCGGTTGGAGAAAGTTGCCAAAACGCGGGAGAATTCCTTGAAGACCCCCACTCGTCGCTCGGGCTCAAGATCAAATTCGAGCTCCAGTTCATCATCGGACAGCGATAAGCCCCTCGAATTCAAGACGAGTGCCTCTCTGGCGTCCCGATATGACCTGGGCTCGTCCCTTCGAGCGCCTTGGAAGTCGCCTACCGTCTCATACCCCATCCCTCGTCGGCAAACTCGCACTACACTCCCAACCCCCTCAGTTTCTGCGCCGGCCAGCTCGATTCCATGGCCTGAGAAGATCTCCACGAAAGGCTTCGCCCCTTCTTCAAAGACCAAGGCTGAGCTTGGTTCTCCTCGCGACCTCTCCGACGAAGAACGCTATCGTATCCTCGGTTCGCCTCGTAATCACTCTGCTACCCGAGAGATGGAGAATATCCCATTCCCAGTCATGAACCCCGTTCCCAGTAAGGACCAACGGTCTTCTAGGATTCACCAGCGTGGAGGTTACTTTGACATTGGGCCCAAGGAGGGTTTGATTGTGAAGATGACGCCTCCCAGCTCACCGCAATCATCTTCTATCGCATTGCCCAGCTCAAGATCCATATCCTTCCCTCCGACTGATGCCTCCCTTCCACGCTCACCCCTGCCCGCGCCCGCTAGCCTTGATATCTCATCACGCATGGGCCTGAGGATCCAGACGAGCAACAGCGAGGACTCCACGCCAACGTTCGTCTCTTCCTCGGGTTCATCAAGATCTTCTACCCCTTCGCCTGTGGAGTCTTTNCAGTTTTAACTCGTTAGTAGGGCCCTTCGGAGAGACTACCACCTCCCCAGCCGGCGCGCCCGTTGATTACCACCAGTTAATTGATAAGTACGTCGTTTTCGTCTCTCTTTGTGGAAATTGTTATTAATAATTACTCTGCCTACTCTCAGATTTTGCTTTTACACGGGAGTGGATAACCTCCCTGCCCGCTCTGCGAGCGTTTCCAGCATCGACGACATCTTTACCACCCAATCCCCACGAATATACGGGTTGAACAGTATTTTCAACTCTCCCCCCTTGACGACACGATCAAATAGTGATGACGCTATCGTATGTCGGAGCGGGTCCGCAACGCCTATCGCTATCAGGACGCCTACCCCTGGATCTCGTTCGCCCACCCCGATCGCGGCTTGATTTATGAAATTTGGTTTCTTATTTGGATAATAAAATCGATGTGACACGACGGTCACGGTGATGCCCATAATGACTTTTTTATTTGTATTTTCCCCACCACCACCCTCGATGACCCCCGGCATATTACACGACTTGCATCTCGCATGGCACACCGCCTCCATCGTTCTCGGCTCAGACATCGTTATCAGGCCAGAATAGTCCAGGAGCCCCACGTTTTCTTGGTTGCACTCTAAAACATTCGGCCTTCGTGGGTGCTCTGGGCTTGGGTCTAGCCCTTTTCCTCCCACACACACCGAAGTTTGATTATTTTTATTTCATGGGTTTCTTTTTCTTGCATGGCTCGTACTATCTATCCCTCAGTATCCTATCCCCTCCCCAATCACGCTACTCATTCACCTAGTCTCCCTCATCTATCCACTCCACTATCCCCCTTTTTTCTTAGAGCTTTACGCACCCCTTCTTCGTTAGGTTGTTGGCCTGCGAGCTCTTTCTCGTTATACTTGTCGTTTCATTTTTATCATTTCCGTTCCTACCTCTGCCTACAGTCACATACACAATTTCTCTCTCATCTGCCCTCGTCTCTTTACCTCTCTGTCTCGGACCCCCTCACATATAGCATGATTTCCTTGGCTCAACGTTTATTGTACATTTGTAGTTTTACGCATCATTGTTGCAATGGAGGAAATAAATTCGATCCATCAACGTACATATATCGATTTGGCCGTGGTTGTTTAGGCGTTTTAGAGATTTTCTCAACAAGGTATACACATGAATGATGGCTACGAACGTTCATTGGCAGTTGGGCAGAGCAAGATGTCTTGGGTAGCCTTGTCGTGGATCAGATAAAAATTTCCGTGTGTCAGTCGGATCGAACGCAACTTTTGGCGTCGTATCCGCTCAGTTGGTGACGCCGACACTTGTAGTATCGCACTCCGGATAGACTCCCAATCACCATACTCTAGGAACAGATCTCTCCTCTGAGAATTTTTAAGAACGTTGTGATTTCTATTAGGATTGACTCATCATATGTTTAAATCGACAAGTTGGGTAGAAATTCCGAACTCGTCGAGAAATCTTGCCCAGTGGACTGGGCCACTGGCCACTGGCCATCAAAGGCTCTTATCTGCTACAGTGATGCGCGTATCGAATACGTGTGAGAGCCATCGATCCAAGAGATTCGATTTTGAGTCCGCTTTTGGCCACCTTTCATCGAGGGCTTAGGAAAACGAAACTTAAATCCACATCAACCTTTTCACCCAGAGCCCACTCAAACCATACTTCATAGTTCACTTCGCACATGCGTCGTGGTCTAGCCGTCCCGGTCATCTCCAATGAAACCAGATTAATCACAATACCCTAACATTGGGATGAAGAGGATATATTTGAGCGAGGAGAGGACCGAAGATACGTCATCGCAGCAACTCTGTCGCAACGACCTCCGGTACTTTCTCGCGGAGCGTGATATTCGAGAGCGAAGCCACCTTGAGTGCCATTTCTCGAACGGCTTTGATCTGGTCAATGGTAGATCCTTGTCGCACTGCGGCTAGATAATACCAACGCGCTTGTCTTGGAAACTCATCCAAAATGCTTGCGGCAATGAAGATGTACGACGTCTCGAGTAAAGACACGACGGAGGAGTAGCCGAGGATCAGACCATAGGAGACGTTTGTAAACATCCCTAGAAAGACAAGTAAAAATTACACCCAACGAAAATTGAACGAAAAGACCGAAGGCCCGTGAGGACATGGCTACGAACCGATATCTGGAGTCGATGACTTGATAAGGCCTTGAGCTTGGGCTCCCTCGACCTCACCAAATGTTTCACTAAGAAACTGACTGCCGTGTGATGCGAGGTCCGAGAAGGACCTATCGAAATCCCTGCCAAAAAGTATACGCATAAATCATAGGTAATCTGACCTCAAAATGAGGGTGTTTGATGAGGATGTCTTACCGCAAGGGTGTTTGAGAGAGCGTTTCGAGGATCGCCTTTGGTACGATACTATTTAATAGCAATATCGTCGTTACTGTCTAGATAGACATCTGGTCATCAATGGACTTGGATCGGAGAGAGGAAAGGATGCCATTAATTACCCGAGGGATGCCATTGGTAATGCTTGTCTTCAACAAGGCTTCTTGGATTTTTTTGACAAGGGAAACATGGTCAGCGTCATCGACGACGTTGTTGTAGTGCGTTCTGAGGTCTTCCAGAACGAATTTGTAAACGGATAGGACGCTTTCAGGCTGGCGAGCGGCGTTGAAGGCCACAGCTGCGACCAAATACCATGGATTATCCAGGACTGGTTACAAAAACGGTCAGAAGAAACACTAATCATACTCTAGGACTATGAGAAATACGAACCTGGATGGAGACACATGGACTCAGCTGTGGATGGATAGAGAGATTTGAGCTGCTGGATGGCGGCAGAGGAGACTTTTTCCATAGTTATTCTTCGTATGATTGAACAGTGGAAGTCTCTCTTGCTCTACCCTTTTATCTGTTCCCTCAGCCATGTTTTTAGTAAGGAGAAATCACACTTTGGAACAAACTCAAGGCAAAGAGCGGCGATAACCACCATTATCAAAATCATATCAAGGACGATAGTAAGCCTGATGGAAAAGGGAACATCGGTCATAGCCCCGGCCCCATGAGAAGAGAGTTCGATGGAAGAAGAGGCTGAGTCAAAGAAGTTCCGTGTATCCTCATGCTTCAAGCTCAAGAGCTTAGGATCCAAGGCTTTGTTGGAAGAATGTTGAGAACCTCCATGACTGAGTGGTTGTGAGTGCGGAGGCTTGACTCAGAGCGGTCCGGAAATTCGATTAGGACTGACCGGGACGCATCATGGGTCCAGACGTCTGAGACCTTGGACCGTAGGCGGGTATTAGGCATTGTTCATGTACTTTGAAGTGAAGATAACATCCCAGTATCAGATGAAGTCAGGATAAAATTCACGAATCACTGATGGCGTTGAGGACGAGGAGGGATAAGCCAAAACTGCCCTAATCGTTTGGTCGACATTCTCACGCTCCTTCCACCTTGCTCTAAAATAATTCGACGATGGACTCAACACACAGTAAAAGACTAATATATCTGAAGCAATTCTTTCGCGACAACCTCGGGAACTTTCTCTTGTAACGTGATGTTTGAGAGCGAGGCCACTTTCAGTGCCATGTCCCGGATGGCTTTGGTCTCTTCAATGGTCGCACCGTGCTGCTGAGCAGCAAGATAGAACCAATACACTACCCTGGGGGAATCATCCAAGATGTTGGCGGCAAGATGGATGTATGACGTCTCAAGCAAGGATAAGACGGAAGAATAACCAAGAATCAACCCATAGGAGGCGGCCGTAAATATTCCTGTGAAGACGGGGTTGAGCATGATCAAGAAAGACAGTAGAGCAATAACCCTACGAACCGATGTCCGGAGAAGAAGTGTTGAGAAGATATTGACTTTGACCTTCTCCAACGTCATCACCAAACAATTCACTGAAAAATTGACGACCGTGGAGTGCTATATCCGAGAAAGGTCGATCGAAATCTCTAGCAAATGATGTACGCGTCAATCGTGAACGTAGGGTAAGTAGGGAAATGGCTTACCGCAAGGGCGAAGAGAGCTTCTCCAAGATAGACTTCGGAACAACGGTGTTTAATAGCGATGCTGTTGTTACAGTCTTAGAGATTCTTGATAAATCGAAAACGATGAGAACAAGAAGGATGTCAATACTCACTCGAGGGATGCCATTGATAAGACTGGCCTTCAACAAGGCTTCATGAATTCTTTTGACGAGGGTAACGTGGTCGTCGATATTGACATCCTTATCGCTATGCTTCTCGAGGTCTTCGAGGACAGCTTTGTATACGGAGATGACCGCCTCTGGTTTGCGAGCGGCATTGAAGGCTACGGCGGCAACCAGGTACCAAGGATTCCCGAGGACTATTCCAATCAATTAGAGCTGTCGAACTATCGCAGAGTGGTCGTGCACGAACCTGGATGGAGTCGCAAAGACTCAGTCGGTGTGGGGTAGAGGGATTTGAGTTCCTGAATGGCGGCAGGGGAGAGTGTGTCCATGTTTTTGTGAGAGGAAACAAATCAAGGTCTGTCTCTTGCCCTTTTATATGTTTCGCGCAGCCTGTAGATGAAAGCGAGGGCATCGCCGAGATAAGCTCAAACACCTGGGCTTCAGAGCGGCAAAGACGGTTGATATCAATAGCTTCAACCGGAGAATCGGCCTCCATCTGAGTAGACATAGTTAGATAACAGACCATCGCGATGGATAGAGAAGCACCTAGGCGGAGCTTCCTCTTCGAAGTATAAAAAGAGCGAGCTTAAGAGGCACCNGGTGCTCATACGATCCAAGCTACTGCAAGTGTTACACATTCAAAGAGAGTTTGAAACACTGAACATTAGGCTTCTGGGAACTTACCAGGATGGAAGGTCTGTGTAAGACATGGTGCCACTGTACAAAGGGGAGGGGACGGAATCTCACCAAACGTGCGATGATATAACACACGACCAAGATGACAGTCAAAGTTTGGGGTGAGCCTTTCCACATCGTCCTATCTGATGGTGTTATATATAGGAAGTGAGCGGAAATCTACTCTTATGAGGAAGTTTTTATAAAGAGAGAGAGAAGGGACTATACCAACAACGAAGAATGGGCACAATGTCGAGAGGAAAAGTGAGTACCTTTGTGCTAATTTCCCGGCGATGGCTCTTGCAGACAGGCAGACAACCTGAGCTGCTGGAAAATCATGCATGTTCTTCTCATAATCAGATCAAGATAGAGAGGAGTTCGGGTGCATCGAGGCCGGGTGCCCGCGACAGCGCTTTTGACTTCGGATTCTGAATCTTAAGCATTCTGGATGATAAGGGAATCTATTCAGGTGTTATTTCGGCTGCTCCGGCGGACGAAGGATCGTTCCTTGAGCTCGTACAGGTCCAGGGGCAGAAGTCAAGGAACTTGAGAGCGGGGATGTGATTTTGATGTGATTGATAGAGTATTTCATTCTACTGTGATACGATTTGAACGGGTGTTTTTAGAATGCGCGAGAGCTCATAGTCGGATGGCCAAGTGCCTTCGAACATAGGGAGGGGCAAGACAGTGGATTGACCATCATGTCGATGCCGAGTAAAGTTCAAGGAGTAATCGGCTTTCAGATCAAAGACACGGAGTGAAGGTACACCCTTGAACAGATCAAACACGGTTTGGATTGGGATGGGAGAGTCCAAATGGCGGCCAGTATCAAGCGAGAAGTATGCTAACCTCTGGAACGTCAAGTGAGCATCATTGGTAGCGAACAACGAAGGGAGTTCTGTAATGCGGATGCCGATTATCTTGAAAGTTACACATCAATACTTGATATGGTCAAAGCTGTATAACGGAAATTGGAGCGTACCAGCACAGAGCACACCAAGCATTGAAGATTGGGCATATGGTTGATCAAGTCGAAGTAACGTAAAATGGATGTTTGGGACGACATTGAGAAATGAGTCAAACTCGACAGGTCTTGGTACTTGGTTGGAAGGCGAGGTGACTGAAACCGAACGGTGTGAAGCCTTAGGTGGGTTATATGTCTGCCTGGGCGGAGAGTCCATGCGACTTCTGGCCTGGCCACGAGTTCTCGTAGATGAGGAAGAAATGGAGTTGGAAGAGGGTCAATGTGACCCTTGAATGGTACTTCGAGGTGCCGAATTGAAGGGTGCAAGTGTAAGAACTCCTCCAAACCTGCTTGAGCAAGCAGGCCCAGATGACGGTTTGGAGTTTCTGGGAGCGGATAAATTTCAGGACGCAGGTATTATTGACATCGAGGTCGAAATTCGAGAAACGAAAATATTCCAAGTTGATCAGTAATGGGAGGATTTTGATGAGGAGAGAGTTATCAGCGGTTATTGTTTTGGATCGACCCGAGACGTATGTAAACTGGCGAACGAAGGGGGCAAGACGAGCATGATCTTTCGATATTTGCTCGTAGAACCCCTTGATCCTTTCTCCAAGGCGCAAATGGTCGCGCGACGCGTTGATTGTAAACGCAGCGCTATGGTAGAAGCGCGGCTCCACGATAGCGCGGAGGGTGCGACAGGAAGCGAGCACATTGAGGAGAGAAGACTTGTCTTTGAGGTCGATGTGGTCAACAACACAGTGGAGAAGGTCGCGAGGGAGCCAAGAACCCTCCATCGACATCCTTCAACTTGTAAGTACTGCTTGATCAGATGGACGGTGGAATGATGGTGTGTCCAATTGATTGTGGGAACTATGGTTCGCACGGTCAGTACGTACTCCAGTCTTCATGTAAGGTTGCTTCCAAGTTCACCAGTTCCCTCGTATGGTTTACTTGTCACGACATCTCGACGATCTGTGGATCGAGGGGATGACCGATGAAGATGGGCAGCCCTAATTCAACGCGTCCTTTTGGAAAAGTGCGTGTTTCCCCCCTCCCTGGCACTAAAACTCGCAAAGTTATCTTGAATTTCGACCTACATAGGCAACGGTATCAGTAAAAGGAATCGTTCTACGCGCGAAATGTTGGGGGGAAGCCCCCTACCTTAAACAAAGGTGGGTGGGATCTCGCTGTTTTCACAGCATCGCAAATGCAGTCGGAGCCATTCAAAATATTTACATCCAGATCTCGGATGGATGATGTATAATACTTACAGGCATCACAGGCATTGTTGGCCATGCGAATTGTTTATCCCACGATCAGACTGGAGGATCATGGGTGGCGACTTCTCTCTCCCTCTATGTCAATGCCGGAACTCGACAACTCCCGCATGAACTGCTTCTCCATATCGTCAACCTCATCGACGTCCACGATAAAAGGTCTCTCCTCAACGTACTCCTTTCGTGTCGCACCCTTCACGCGTTTGCTGAACCACGGTTTTACTACGATGTTTCGCTCGAGCTGAGAGCATCTCACTGCCGTTTGCTCTTGTTGAAAAGGACCAAGTGGTTCTACGAGCAAATATCAAAGGAAAAGAATGTTCGTCTACCCCCCTTCGTTCGCCGCTTTACGTTCGATTCGCACGCCCCCGATCCAACGTCGAATAATGCCGCCATCGTTGCGCAGATCCTCCCGCTACTCATCAACCTAGAATACTTCCACCTTTCTAATCGCGACAATAATGAACTCTGTATCTCCATCCTGGAATCTTTGTGCTCCCCCAAACTACAAAGCGTCATCTGGCATTCCTGCTACCCAAAGGAGTCGCATAGCTTGGAGGAATTGTCAAAGTCACACCCTTCCATTCAGTCCCTCGGACTACCGTCCACGGACTCTATCGACCTTCTTCCTCCCCCCCTCCTCCCTAATTTACGAGAGCTCGGAGCCACTTCCCCAGTCGCATGGACCTTCCTCGCCTCAGACAGACCTATCACCCATCTAATCCTTCACCCAACCCATTCAACCCCGCTTTATGGCCCAACTGACAACCAAATTCTGTCGAAAATAACTCATTTCCAAATCTGGTTGCAGCCATCTCTTTCCTGCTATTTCGACTTCATCATCCATATGCCCAATCTTCAGTGCTTAGTCTGTCCTCTGTTTGTGAGCTTTTATTCCCATCATACGATTTCCAACAAAGCGCTGACGATATCATATAGAGCAGTTCTATTAAATCCCTCCCTCGGTTGTTCACGACCAATGAAGCTCACTCAAAACTGACGAAGTTAAAGTACTTCTCACTTTCCACCAGCCCTTTGTATTTCTCGCCAGTAAAAGTCGTCGCTAATCTGTTCAAGAGCATCCCATCCCTTCTTGTCCTTGATCTGCAAAGCAATGCCTACTACGAGTTTACTCGCTATCGCCGTGATGGTCGATCTACCCGCATGCACATTCCAACGTTCCAGGGCACTTGGCCATCCGAGGATGAGCTTTCACGTATCTTAGAGACACCCCGTTCATTGAGCGTGTTAGAGTAGAATATAAGACTTGGTGCCTCTATCTCCGATTTGGAATTCCCTGACGTCCTGCCCAGGGCCCAGCCTAGATACCGAGAAGGTGCCCAACGCATAGATGGAAAGTATATCGTCCGGAACACTGACGTTCTAGTTTTCATGCTAGGAGCGCTTTTGGGACCTTTGTACTTACTGTACGTGGAGTTTTGGTTTTGGAATCAGGCAAATGCCCTCAGTGATCGTGGGATGCACAGTTCTCACGGTCAGTCGTATTATTCAGGTGCTTACTTCCAAGTACATACGTTCAACGTTAACGGACGGGCGCACGAAATCAGTCTTGCGACGCATTGGACTTCAATGGTCATCGCTTAAGCGCCACTGACCACGCTTCTCCCTCCCTCTTAGATCATACATCGAAGCTACAGAGATGGTGCTCGCCTAGATACAACTGGTGCCAGGCTCTCAGTCGACTTGTCACGGAACGGGCCGTCGTTCCTGGGGGTGCCTCCATGTATACCATCAAGATCGTCAAGGTTCTTTCTTGGCGACTGCTGCCGCTTCTTCCACCTCACCGCAAAGGGTACAAAAGAGCGAATACTCGGGAACAGAGTGGCTGGCATCGAACCTTAGCGAATTTCGTCACTCCAATCGCTCAAGCTCAAGCTCCAACGTTCTAGAATTATCGACGAACTGAGTCCCGATCTTCGTCCTCAAAGCCCACCTTTCTACTCGTCGGCGCGAGCACTGCGGTCTCTAATAGGTTATGTACTTGCAAGCCCTTCGTTGGACATGACGCATGATGGTCTTATCAGGAACGCAGCTTATTGACCAGCCCAACAGCCCTATATCGAATTTATCACTAACACTAATAACGGGGATGATGCGCAAGGCAGGGTTAGTATACTTGAATCAACTCTTTGGCGACAACCTCGGGAACTTTCTCGCGGAGCGTAACGCCCGAAAGCGAAGCCACTTTCAGTGTCATGTCACGGATGGCTTTAGTCTCTTCAATGGTCGCACCGTTCTGCATGGCAGCGACGTAGGCCCAACACACCACCCTAGGGGAATCATCCAAGACGTTGGCGGTAACGAGGATGTATGATGTCTCGAGCAAGGATAAAACAGAAGAATGGCCGGCGAGCAACCCATAGGATCCAGCCGCAAAAGTGGCTGGAAGAACGAAAGTGAGCATGAATACGAAAGAAAGGGAGAGCGAAACCCTACGAACCGATATCTGGAGAAGAAGTATCGAGAAGGTCTCGGGTTCGACCTTCTCCGAGCTCAACGCCAAACAGTTCGCTGAAAAACTGACGACCGTGGAATGCTATATTGGAGAAAGATCGATCAAAATCTCTAAAGTATGATAGACGCATCAATCGTCAAGAATAAGGAAAGTAGCGAAATGGCTTACCGTAAGGGCGAAGCGAGCTTCTCCAAGACGATCTTCGGAACGACACTGTTTAATAGCGATGCCGTCGTTACAGACTAGAGAGAGAGAGAGAGAGAGAATGTTACTTGGTTCAAGGATATAGGAAACAGAACCAAAGGGATTCCATCACTGACTCGAGGGATGCCATCAATAAGGGAGGCCTTCAGCAATGCTTCATGGATTCTCTTCACAAGGGTAACGTGGTCATCGATATTGACTTGGTTATTGTTGTGCGCTCTGAGGTCTTCCAGGACAGCTTTGTATACAGAGATTACCGCCTCTGGTTTGCGAGCGACATTGAAGGCTACGGCGGCGACCAAGTACCAAGGATTACCGAGGACTAGTTCAAGGGATCAGAAAAGGTGAACTATAGACGAGCAGTGGTGCACAAACTTGGGTGGACCCGCAAGGATTCGGCCCGTGTGGGGTAGAGCGACTTGAGTTGCTGGATAGTGGGAGAGGGAATCGCTTCCATGACTCTTTGAAGTCAAAATTATATGAGGGTCCCCCCTCTTTTATATGTTGGAAGACGGGTTTCGAAGATGACATCATTGAAATAAGCTCGAAACATCTGACCTTTAGAGCGGTAATGACTGTTGTTATCAGTGCCATCGACGAGATAATCTCCCTTCTTGTGTGAAGACGGTCATGGTTGGAGAAAGGGCGGCCACAAGGAAGGGAAACACCCGGCCATGGCTTACTCTTGGGCGTAATTGAAGGGATGCATCAACTAGCATTCAGGAATGTTCAACTTTGGAAATCAAAGGCTCACGGAGAGACGATAACTCAAACATTGAAGCTAAGGCATATATCTGATCATTTGCATAAGAGAAACTGCGATGAGCACACTTGGCTGGAAGAAGTGGGTGATTTTCAAGAAAACCTGTCTCACTGACGGACTATGGATAGAAAATAGCTGTGGTGAGGTGCAGGTGGATGATTGATCTCGTAGTAAGACCCCATGTGACTCTTATATTTGCTGCGAGCTTCGTTGGATGAAGGAGGGAGGTAGACGAAGCAAAGACATTAGATTGGGAGTACGGAGCAGATCGAAGGTATAACCATGCGAAATTCGCAAAGGAAGATATATCTTCCAACGGTATGGACTCCCAGATGGAGGTCTGAAGCTTGGTTGAGCGAAAGGCCTGTGAGAAAAACATGGAGTTGAGTTAGAGACGAAAATATTCCAAGTAATGGGAGAATCTCGATGATAATAGAGACATCGTGCGAGGTTGAGTTGGATGGATCCGAAGCAACTGTGAATCCGCGAACGAAGGTGGCCAGACGAGAATTGGCTTTGGATATTTGCATATGAAAGGCCTCCATCTAGGGTGCGACACGAAACGAGTAGGTTGGAAAAGGACGGTTTGTCGCCTGATTCAATAATGAGCTAGATCAAGAACTAACTAAGAGATCATGGTAAACACTGACCGTGGGATGATTGGTTCTCACAGCCAGTATTGATATTTGAGGAACATAAGTACTACACACTTACCTTCCCAATCGCCACTACCAGTAGCCATTCCCCTAACCTGAACAATGTCATCTTCCAAATCAGCTTGAGCGATCCCGATGGGTCCAAAAGACGCGTTGATATGTCCTCAAAGAGAAACATGACCTTGGAGCGAATTCTCGTCCGAGTAACGAAGCGGAACCTTTCAAATTAGAGGGTCTCATCGAACCTTACTGAACGTCGAACCTTGGCCCGCTCGCTTTCTCTCTTCTCTTCCACCAACACCATGGAGTACCTTTCCAGCCTTTTCTTTGGGAAACCCCGCTGCGAACCTACAATCATGGCAATGAACCGTACTTGGCTTGGTGAGTTCCGCCTAGACACCAACTAAATTTTGCTCAGTATGCCTTCAGTTACGGGTGCTGCCTCAGGCTTGGGAAGGCCTCTCACAGAGGCCATACTTGCGTCTGGACAATGTGTCGTCGCGACATGCCGACATCCTTCGGACCTAGACGACTTACGCAAAGAATACCCCAGTTCACAACTCTTGGTACAGCGGCTGGATGTCACCAGCTCCAAAGAGATCGAAGAGGCCTTTCAAGCTACAAAAGATCACTTTGGACGCCTTGACGTCGTTGTGAATAGTGCTGGGTTCACGGTGCTTGGTGAAATCGAAGGGATGACTGAAGAAGATGGACGGCGTCAGTTCGACGTGTTGTTTTGGGGACCTGCGAATATTTCGAGGAAGGTACGTGTCTGCCCTCGCTGTTGCACTCAGCGAACCCACACTTACTTTTTAACTCAGGCCGCAGGGTTCTTCCGCGAAGTTAATCCACCTGGCGTCGGTGGTCTCGTGTTCAACTTAACTGCAGGAGGAGGCTATACTGCAACGCCAGGATTCTCATACTTTTGCTCTGCAAAATTCGGTACGTTGATTGCGGACTATTCCTTGAAGGTCTTCTGACCTTTGATACAGCGCTGGAAGGCTTCACCCAGACGTTCAACAAGGAGATGCTTCCGCAGTGGAACATCAAAGCCTGTATAATCGAACCAGGCGCGTTTGCGACGAGCAACAGGTCGACCGCGATTACCATCCGTCCCCAACACCCAGCCTACACGGATCCGATGTCCCCCACGTCGTTGGTGCGCACCTACCTACACAAAATACCCGTTCCCGGTGACCCGGCGAAAGCAGCGAAAGTCATGCTCGAGCTTTCTTTGGAGAAGGATTTGCCACTGCGATTTCCTATGGGAAGCGACTGTTTACTTGCAGTTGAGACCCAGGCACGAGAAACGGATGTTGAAGTTGGAAAACGAGCGGCACTGTCACGGGCCTCCGATAAGTAAGCCTTTAAGCTTTTAAGGTTGTACCTTGAGTCCTTGACAAGTTAGAAATTTTTTTNGAATTCACCTTGATTGACGCACTCTTGAGACCTCAGCTCTGATGCCTTTGCTTTTGGGTACACTGCTCGAGAGAAAGTACCAGTGGTAGTTGCCAAAGACTTGATCCAAATTTACTATTCACGTCTACATCCAGTTGACATTGAGTTGACATCCAGTTTTCAGAGGATCTTTTCGAACTACGGGATGCATGATACTGGCCGTGAGAATTGTTTATCCCACGGTCAACCATTCAGAGACTTCTAATGAAGCGCTTAGCCACCCACGAAAGACGATCCACCCCCGAAGCATTCTCGATGCAAGAAACTCTTCTGCCGTATGAGCTTCTTCTTCATGTTGTTGAGCTCATCGACGCTCAAGAACAATCGACCTTCTACAACCTACTTCTTTCGTGTCGCATCCTTCACGCCATGGCTGAACCGCGGCTCTACCACGATGCTGCGTTCATCGAGACATCTCACACCATCTCACCACTGGCTGAAAGGATGGAGGCCTTTCATATGCAAATATCCAAAGATAATTCTCGTCTGGCCACCTTCGTTCGCGGATTCACGTTTGCTGTGGATCCATCCAACTCGACATCGCACGATGTCTCTATTATCATCGAGATTCTCCCATTACTGATCAACTTGGAATATTTTCGTCTTTCTTACTACGATCGCAAAATCCCCTCCATTTCTATCTTACAGTCATTCCGTTCGCATAACCTTCAGACCTTCATCTGGGAGTCCATACCGTTGGAAGATATACCTTCCTTTGCAGACTTCGTAGGGTCAAACCCTTCCATCCGACACCTCGAAGCACCGTACACTCATTCCGTCGACTCTCTTTCGTCTACCTCCCTCCCTCATCTAACGAAGCTTGCTGCGAATATTAGAGTCACATGGTCCCTCCTCCCGACGAGACCAATCACCCACCTGCACCTCGTTACAGCTTTCCCAAGCTTCCTCCGTGGTCCAGTCGCGAGTCAGGTTTTCTCGGTGATTACTCACTTCTACGCATCAACTACGTTCAATGCAGTGCGTCTCATGGAAGCAATCAGCCATATGCCTGAGCTCCGATGTTTGAGTTATCGTACCTCCGTGAGGTTTCTTTCCACCGTTAAAAGGTCTGGTCACGAGCTGATGATGCTCTACACGCATAATTTCAGTCCATTGGCATGACCTTGGATGAGTTCCTGCATTTATTCTCCCCCAGTTTGACACTCAAGAAGTTAGAGTACTTTTCGGTTTATTCCGACATCCGTCTAGTCTCCAAGGCCAATGTCGTCCCCGATCTGTTCCGGAGCATCTCTTCCCTTCGTGCCTTTGATTTGACACATGGTGATTCCTCGAACTTCACTCGATATCGCTATGACGGCCAATCCAATGTCATGCCCCTCCCCATGTTCAAGGGTACATGGCCGTCTGAGCGCGAGCTTTTCCGCATTCTCCATCGTTCCGTCTAGACTAAGGATGCGAACATGGCTGCCTATTGATAAGTCCGCAGTCGTACGCCAAAACATCTCCAAAAACTCGAGCAAAGGGTGAAGGAATGGCATTGGTCTCGATATGATATACAATGGACACATTACCCATAATTACAGAAGCTTTCGGGCAAGCTCCAAACCAGACGCAAGATGCTGCAGCCTTGCATCTACAACAAACTCCTAATGCAAATGTTAGAATGCTGAAGGGTTATAACGCGTTTAATGTATCTGACCTTGGTGTCATATGCTGTTGTAAACGCGTAAGATCAGCCCCTGGCCACATCAGGTTGAAAGTAAGAAAAGGAACCTACCCTTCAATTTTGCATGTAGTTGATCAAGGGGTACAACGCGAGTTTCGATAAATTCTCCCTCCTCCAAGTGCGGTTTAGGAACCACTAACGTGTCGTCCATGGTAACGCTGAGCATAATCAGCTTCATGTTCGCCGTAGTCATGCCTAACACAGACACGCTGATTCAGTAAACCCCACTTTCCAAAGGAGAAACGGTTATGGGAAGGAGATACCTGGGTCGACGACCGTCACCGGGGTAGCCTCAACTACACTATCCGCTTCATATCCAGTTTCCTCCTTTAGTTCGCGAATGGCGGCTTGTTCAGGAGTTTCTCCTTCGTCAATAAGACCTGAGAAGCCACAGGGTTAGAAGGACCACATGGAGCTTCGTTGAGACGCGGACCCGCAGGAAGTTCTGTACTAGTGGTGAGAACCCTGGTGCATAGGTACACGGAAGGATCACGTACCAATGATGACTTTGTCTATGGGGGGACGGTATTGTTCGATCACAATGGTCGACAAAGGGAACGCGTTCGTTTTAGATTTGATCAACGCTAGGATGGCGACGGCTATTGATATCAATGCAGAGTAAACGCGAACGTCAAGGCACCCGCATACAAGGACAGCGTTAGGTGTTCATACCATCAATCCCCGAGGATCTACGCGTCGTTCTTTCGGCGCACTCCCAGAGACGCTAGGTCTGGCGCTTGAAACATTGGATATAAAGCATTGTGGCATGGAAACATACCTCCTTTCCGGCAGCATCAGACCACTTGATTTTCTGAAGGGTAACCCATCTGTGGATGATGGTATGAAACGTGCGATATCTTTGAGACAGTCCAAGGAATTCACTTCGCTTCTGACGCGGGGATTACCGACTTTTCGAGGACTCGAGCGGCCATTTGATGGAGGGAGCGGTGATTAGATCGCAGGGACCTGGAAGTAGAGACGAAGCTTGTCATACATTAAGCGCCCAAGAAGACCGCCATCCTAAGACACATCCATGACATCCACTGTCATCCTGAGTTTCGGAGCGTGCAACTTGGATCGAGGAGGAATAGATGTCCATAACTTATATACTAGCTACTACAACACATCTATTCGGTTTTGGACGATTTGGCCTTTTTCATCTCCTTGACATCTCCAGCCAACCAGATCGCCGAGAACAAAACGAACCCTATGCTTGTGCTGATGGCACCAACATAGTATGGCCATGCAGCACTGAGGAAGCGAGGATAACCATCATGGCGGGGTGGGACCACGGGGACAGTCGTCGAACTGTGGAGGTGCGTCAACCCTTTGCGCTTGTAGTCGACGACAAATTTGAAAACGCCGTGTCTGTCGGGAACCCTGAATGTTACAGAGTACTTTCCAGGGGAACCGGGAACTGGAAGGAGACTCGTGCGAACGTGGGGGTCGAGCATGGTGAACTCAAGTTGCATATCTTTGATGCCAGATTCTGGGACCCATTTGGCTGCTGAGGGATCCCACCGAGAGAGTCGGAGATCATATGTCTAGAAGGAGTGAGCAGATGGGCGATGTCATGTGAGGGAAGGACTCACCACTCTATCATTGGTTGTGTATTGCGCCTCAGCAACGGTTTCGT
The DNA here is from genome assembly GCA_029747585.1 of Pleurotus djamor. NCBI lineage: Eukaryota > Fungi > Basidiomycota > Agaricomycetes > Agaricales > Pleurotaceae > Pleurotus > Pleurotus djamor. The sequence continues at coordinate 23,202 of JAPEVF010000135.1, read as the reverse complement.
TAACGCGGTGATGCGATACTTCGTCAATTCGAAGAACACGCGATTCCTGGAAAGCCCAAGCAGCGACATCTTGAGCAAATGCAGCATTACCAGAAGGGTGGCCTCTGGGACTACGTTTCAGCACGGTCATTCCGACAAGGCAAGTTACGCACTCACTTGGAAACTTCTTTTGTGGCATACTCGTTACTAAAGGCACTGACACTGCCAACCCACGCAACGCGTGCGCCCGTGGTGGCTTGGAAGCCTGTAACGAGACCCATCTGACTACCCGCCCACAGACCTTCGCCGCCTTTCTCCGCGGCGTCAGCTACGATTCCGCCGGCGAAATCATCTGTGGAATCGGCGGCGAAGCTTTCTTCGGGCGCGCGTAGGATGGGTACGAGAAGAGGGTTGTTCCCCAACGCATGAGAGACGCCAGAAAACCATACTGGGGCCTTCGTGGAAGATAGAATGGGGTCTGATGATGGTACATTCACAGGAATTACTGACGCGGGTGCATCACGTTCGGGGAAGTGGGAAATCAAGGGGGTACCTGGTGGTGGTAGAACTAGCGAGAATTCGGCAGCTAGCGAGGTGAGGGGGGTTTGTTTTGGTGAGAGGGCGACTAGAAGGTTGGTTTTCAGTGACAAGAGCTGCACCAGGGATTGCGGTGTTATATCCTGGGCATAACCTGGATATAAGGTAAGTCCCCCGGTATTGAAATATGATATTAAAGCTCACTTTTGGTTTCTGGAGTGAATAGGATGACATGGGAGAAGGATGGGACGTCATCCTCAATTATGGCGGGCGTTAGGGCTTTCGGTGCGCGAAATGTAAGTTCATATCCACGTTCTGTACAGTAATTAGACTAAATGAATCACGGTCAAAGGCTGAATAGGGCGCACCTCGCAAACCGTCAAAGAACACGGAGAAGTTATCCTGTTCCAAGCTCGGTTCTAAAACCACTAACACAGAGTCTCCCGTGCTGGACCTGGCGTGAGCCAAAGCAGCCAGAGACAAGAAGAGATACGAAATGAGTGATATCATGCTGAGTTTCAGCCCTTGCGGCTGACCTCGAAGACGTTGGCGAAGATGAGGGTGTGGACGTGTGATGGCGACACGTCTGTCGCGACTGGGGCGCCCAAGGCGCTTAGTATTCAGGGGCACCGTGCAAATGCGGCCAAATATCAACAGAATCCCGAAAGTTGACCTCTGTGCGTCGTCTGCATCATCCTCCACCACTCTTTTACAACAATCTTCAATTTCTTCCCGAGCGTGAAGGTCTCTAAATGTCTGACGACTATCCAAGTCTGCTCCGTACGTCGATATTTTCTCGACTTCGTTCTCTACGGGATCTTATGTCGCCTCAGATTCGGAGCAGATGAGCTTGGTGCAGCTATTTGTTCCAACAGAAGTAGCGCACGATACAGTTGCTGAGCTAGGAGAACTGGGGAATGTACAATTCAAAGACGTACGTGACTGCGAGACTTCTAGATTCGTTGCTTGAGACTTATGATTTCGTAGTTGAACCCGGACGTCAATCCTTTCCAACGCTCATTCGTTGGAGAGATAAGACGAATTGACGAAATGGCTCGTCGCGTCCGATTCTTCGAAACGCAGATTGACAAGGAGCAGGACGTGATTCCAGTTCGTCCTCTGTATGACTCGGCCCCACTCATCACGGTTGGCCCTCGTGCTGCGCAAACTATCGACGAGCTGGACGTCACGCTCTCGGAACATGAATCTCGCCTGACGAAGATGAACGAGAGTTACCAGACTCTGAGTCAGCGCACGAAGGAGCTTGTTGAGGCTAGGCATGTTCTGCGTGAAACGGCTGTCTTCTTCGACAAGGTTGGACCTCTGTCTTCTTGAGCTTTGGGGTGCTTATGCTAACACCTTATTAGGCTCAGACTCAGCAGACTGATATTCGGACCTCGTTCGATGATAGCTCTGCACCCCTCCTTCAGCATGATGATCGGGAGAACCAATTTTCAAGTTCCAACATCCAGTTTGACATTGAGTATGTTGCACGAGCTGCTCCAACCCCAAAGTTTGCGTTAAATCCTTACTCTTTAGGTTTGTGGCGGGCACCCTTGACCGTGCACGCGTTCCAACCTTCGAGCGTGTCTTGTGGCGTGTTCTCCGTGGTAATCTCTACATGAACCACATCGATATCACGGAGCCTTTCGTGGATCCTGCTACGGGTGCTGAGACCTACAAGAATGTTTTCATCATCTTCGCCCATGGTGACGCGCTTTTGGCGAAGATCCGCAAGGTTGCTGAGTCCATGGGTGCTACCTTGTACCCCATCGACGCGAATGCTGACAAGCGGTCTGATTCGCTGCGTGAAGTCACGGCGAGATTGGAGGACTTGCAAACCGTGCTGTACAACACTGGATCCAACAGACGACTGGAGCTCGTCAAGATAGGCGAAAGCTTAGCTAGCTGGAGGAACGTTGTTAGGAAGGAGAAGCTGATCTACGAAACCTTGAACTTGTTTAACTACGACGTGCGAAGGAAGACGTTGATTGCTGAGGGTTGGGTTCCGACGCGCGACATACCTGTCATTCAGTTGGCTCTTCGCCACGCAACGGTATGGATCTGTCTGCCTGTCTTCCTCGCCTTTGACCTACCTTGCTTTAGGAGGAATCCGGCACATCCGTACCGCCTATCTTGCACGAGCTGCGCACGAACAAGACTCCGCCGACCTACAATCGTACTTCCAAGGTTACTGAGGGCTTCCAGACCATCATGGACAGCTATGGTACCGCCGCCTATCAGGAGACTAATCCTGGGTTGTTTGCTGTTACCACGTTCCCCTTCTTGTTCGCCGTCATGTTTGGTGACATAGGTCATGGGTTCATCATTCTCTTCGCCGCGTTGTGGATGATTTTATCAGAGCGTAAGCTGGCGAAGATGGATCTTGGCGAGGTGAGTGATTGATTGCCTCAGATACCGCAGCAACTGTTTCCTAAGCCAGCAAACCTTCTTTAGATCTTCGGGCAATTCTTTTAGTATGTCCTGAAATGCGGCTTTAATGCGTTCTGACAAACTGACATCCTCGTCACTACAGCGGCCGCTACATCATCATGTTGATGGGTATATTCTCGGTCTATACTGGGTTTATATACAACGATATATTCTCCAAATCTCTCCACTTGTTCCATTCCGGCTGGGACTTTCCGGAGTCTGGGGAAGGCTCCGCTACGCCCAATGGTCGTACATACGCCTTCGGGCTCGATCCGGCATGGCATGGCGCAGATAATCAGCTTATCTTCGTTAATTCTTACAAGATGAAGATGTCCATTGTCATCGGTGTTATTCATGTCAGCTGATCCCCATATCCTCTCCACATTTGGCTGACGGGCTCCCCAGATGACATTCGCCCTCTGTTTACAACTTCCTAACCATATTAGGTTCAAACGTTCCCTCGACATTTGGGCCAACTTCATTCCGCAGATGATCTTCCTGCAGTCTATTTTCGGTTACCTCGCGCTCTGTATCCTCTACAAGTGGTCCATCGACTGGTCATCACCTGATGTCCACACGCAACCGCCTTCTCTCCTTAACATGCTTATCTTCATGTTCTTGAGCCCGGGTACGGTTGATCCGGCTACCCAATTGTACCGTGGACAGTCCTTTGTTCAGGTGGTTCTCCTCCTGCTGGCTGCCGTCTGTGTTCCATGGATGCTTATCGCTAAGCCTTACGTCCTTTGGAAGGAGATGCATAAGATCCAGGGCCAAGGGTATGTTGGCCTCGCACACGGGGACGATGGGCCCAGAGATACCTCAGATGAAATACTCGAAGGAGAGGAGGAAGGAAATGGTAGAGCGATCGCGGAAGATGCGGATGACGGAGCGGTAAGTGCGGGTTCCTTACACACGTTGGCCGTAGCTAAGCCAACACGTTCTTTTTTGTCCCCCATGTGTTACAGGAGCATCATGACTTTGGCGACATTGTCATTCATCAAATCATCCACACCATTGAATTCTGTCTCGGCTGCATCTCTCATACCGCGTCGTACTTACGTCTATGGGCCCTGTCTTTGGCTCATGCCCAACTGTCTGAGGTGCTCTGGTCGATGACGATCGAAGGCTTCTTGAATCCGAGTGGTCTCATTGGCTGGATCGCGTTCATCATTGTTGGCCTCCTTTGGTTTACCTTGACAGTTTGTATCCTTTGCATCATGGAGGTGAGTTTCGCACTTTGAGGGCCGTCGTGCAACGCTCGATTAATGATGGCTCGATAATGCAGGGTTTGTCTGCATTCCTACATGCGGTTCGATTACATTGGGTGGAGGCTAATAGCAAGCACTTTGAGGGAGGCGGATATGTGAGTCAAAATGCTTCGATCTGCAACGTTGTATCAATGCTGATTGATGCGTGCGTGCCCTGTGCATTGTTGTGCTTTGTGCCGTAAAAATTCAGGCTTTCACTCCACTCAGCTTCGCCAGCGCCGAGAGCAAGTAGCCCTAATTATTCTTTCTGTCGGTGTTTACATACCCAGTCAATGTGTTTTATTGCCCCTCGTTTGCATCGCCAGCTGGCAAATAACCGTGGGGTTACAGCGGTTTTCATAAATATACGGAAAACACTTTTCGAAAAATCTCCAGCGCTCGTCTGGCGCTCGCGATGAGTCAGCTTGTCCACGGAAACAAAAATTCCCATAGGCTTGACTCTAGAAGAGGGGCTGTGTAGACGGTTTGCCAATGGCACATGAACCTTTCCCATTTGATGCCGATAAGACAGTCTAAGTTGTAGTAGAGTTATCCTCAATCAGGACCGCCTGTGTTTATGGATTTCTCCTCCACCAATACCTGAGAATGAGATGGTGCTGCGATAGGAGGCTGAGCCCCTGATTGGCTTAGCGCTGCTTGGCATCATTTGGCGGTCAGGAACTCCGCCGAGGCGCTGGCAACCAACAATTTTTTCGAAAAGTGTTTTCCGTATATTTATGAAAACCGCTGTAACGTTTCGTGTTTGAAAAAAAACGCCGAGTCCGGGGAAATGTCCATCATTCCCCACAGATAAGATTTCCAAAGCATGCAAGCACTGGATTTTTTTTCACGCCGAGGTCGGCTCTCCGACAGGTCATCGCAATTTTTCAAAGTCCGCCTTGTCTTGATATAAACGGTAGAGGCAAATCTAATTTCCTCACCTTTCTCTTTTCCCTCCCATTTCCTTCTTCTCTTGTTTCCCGTATTAGAGGTTCGTCGCAGCGACCTCTTCTCCTCATCGTACCTCCCGTACTCACCCCGCATCGATTTCCAGGCACTTGCCACCCATTAGAGAATAGAGCGTTCAGTGTTCTTATCAGCCTTTGTCTGCATAATCAAACCCCAGAACTCTTTCAACTATAGAAACATTTGAAGTACGTCCTCGCATCTGGCTGCGCATTTTTGCCATCGTCGTTGAGCTCATCGTTTCATCGCTAGTTTGACGAAATGCCTGCTGTTACATCCGCCGCTCCCACCCCTGCTCCTGCCGCCCTCAAGGCTGCTCAAGCGCGCCTCCATTGGATTATGCCTATAATTGGCTCTGGGATCTTCGGCTTTGGTAAGTCTGGTTCCCTTGAAACGGTCCGCCTTCATTCATCGGAAAATGCGTTCTCTAGGTTTGATGACTACATTGTAAGTCAGGCTCATTAGACGACTACATCGTTTGGCCACTTCTAATACGCACATTAGCCTCCCGATCCAACTCTACCTTGTTGATGCTTTCGCTTACGCCGCCAGTGCCTTAGCTGCTGCATCTGTTCGTCACGATATTTTCATTCTAGTCGAAGTGGTATTCATCACGCTTTAATCTAGGTCTTGCGATCGCTCTTGGGATTTGTTTTCCCATTGTTCGGCCAACAGATGTATGATGCCCTTGGTCTCGGGGGAGGCAATTCACTTCTGGCTGGGCTGGGTATCATCCTTGGCATACCATTTCCCATCTGGCTGTGGTATTACGGAGAGGAGATCCGCAAAAAGAGCAAGCTCAGCAAATAGCAAGCTTGACGCAGCTGACGCTCACACCCATTGATAGACTCAGGATGTTTCACGAAGTTGTTACGACTTACCCCGTTTTATGAGCATGCTCTTTGTATTTAGGATTTTTAGATAGATTTCACCTGTATCTATACGCAATTTATACCTGCTTTCATCCAACGTTTGTCGTCTATTTCTCGTGAGTCAAGTTTGAGGCATGAGAGAAAACGAATGAATGAACAGCATGCGTATGCACATGGGACCTATCGCAACCCGAAGCTTTTGGACTTCGCTGGACCGGAACTGGCGCCGGTGAGGCTAACACCTGAATCTTTCACTCTGGTCTCGACCTCTGATATCTTGCTTTCAACTTCTTTGACTGCGCCATCGATCCACTGCAAACTCTCGAGGTGGCTGCTCAAGATTTGCGAGATCTGAGACATTGGGTCCTCTGCGGCTCCTTCCTTCGGGCCGTTAGTGAGGGAGAGGCCGTTGACGGATTCGATCATTTGAGTCAATGATCCTGAAAGATCATCAAGTTGCATGTGCAGGTCGGTAGCCAGCATATAACTAGATACATTAATTAGCATTTGTTGATGAAGAAGCAAAAAACCAACACACTTCTTATCTCTCTCTGAATCAGCGGGACCGGTGTCGAGTGCCCTTAAGGATCCACCCTGGCCGCCTAGAACATCCTGCATGGCCTTCTCATACGAATCCAAGGTAGACGATAGGTCTTTCTGCTGCTGTTCGATGTGATCGAGCGATTGCTCAATTTCACTCTGTTCCCGTTCGACTGCCGTCACATGGGTAAACAGCGTAGCAAGCTTGAAAGAGAGATGAGAACGCAATAGGAAGCTAAGCGCGTGGATTCCTTACGTTTTTACCGTTGTCGATAAGTGCACGGTCCCAGACGGCAACTTCACCAGCAAACCGATTGAAGTCACGAACATGCGTTTCGAGCTCACTTGTCCACCGGTTGATGATCTCTTCAATAGTTTTGCCTCGTAACATCGAGGGAGGGGGTACAGCGATGGCAGCACTGGCATTGGAGGGAGTCGTGGTGCTTGCAGGAGTTGTTAATGCGACTGAAGGCACTGAGAAAATGCTTCAGTATATGTCACAGAAAAAGGTTTAATGTGGGGTACCTTCTTTTGGTTTGTCACCACCGAGTGTTGCAGCCACTGCTGGAGCTAGTGGTAATTTTAGCGGAGTAATTTGCAGGTTATACCTACGACTCACCAGCAGGCGCAGCGGGCTTATCCGCTGGTTTGGCGAACAGATTTAATGACGGGGCGGCATCTTTCTTTTCCTTGTCAGAGGTATTGCTGGTGCCAAGACCGGCGAAAAGACCTCCAGCAGGTGCTGTGGTTCCAGGCGTGGCATCTGAGGCGGGCGCTGCAGGCTTTCCAAACAAATTACCTCCGCCAAAAAGGCTTGCAGTAGGGGCAGCAGGGGCAGCAGGAGTGCTACTTGAGGCCGGTTGTGAGCTCGATGTTGGTTCTGGTGGCTTCGCAAAACTGAAAAGGCCACCTTGGGGGGGGTTTAAAAATAGCACAGCTACATTTGAAAGAAGGATCGACTTACCAGGTGCGGGTGTCGTAGAAGTCGTGGTTGAGGCAGCGGCAGCAGGTTGTCCGAAAACTGGAGATATGGCTAAGTGAACGGTGCGTGGCAGTCTCGAGTAGTGGGACTCACAATTGGGCATGGCTGGCTTCGGGGTGGTTGATTCAGCTGGCTTCGTGGATAGGGAGGGGGCAAGACCGGGTTGGGATGCAGGGGTTGTTGTCGAGGGCTGTGTGGTCGTCGATCCACCGAATAAAGGCGTAGATGAAGCTGGGGTGCTGGGTGCACCAAACCCTCCGAACAATGGTGGCTTGCTCGCAGGGGTTGACGCGTTGGTAGACGATCCTGCGCCTCCAAAGAGACNTCCCCCCAGTGTTCTGCGCGGTATTCGTATTTCCAAACAAGTTGGTTGACGGCGTACTCCCTCCCCCACCAAAGAGACTCGGCGTAGTTGTACCAGCATTCGCAGGTTTACCTGAGCCATGTCAATTCAAGCTGCGCCTAAGCGATGGACAGATGTTCAAGCGTACCTAAGTTCCCAAATATGTTACTGGGCGTCGAGGACGTGCCCGACGTCGTGTTTGATGCCGGCGCACTAAAGAGATTCGACATTGTCAATGAAGGAACGAAGAGAATAGGCGCTTGTTCACGCGTCGAGCGGCTACCGCCTTCGATCATTGCTATCGCTGTTTGACTGATGGGTCGACTCAACACTTCATCAGTTTCCAACCACCATGATGAACCCACCACAGGCATCTGAGGCTACGCTCTCAGAACCGCCTCCTTTCACCTCCCCAGAATACAAGCTTAGCCCGCCGCGCATGAACCAGTACGCGCATCAATATTGTCGGAAATCGCTACCCTACTGATACATGTGTCCCAGGCGCGAGATGTCCTTCTCAGATACCTCTCTCCTTCCTGGAGGATGGCTTATGTGCGTGCATCCACAGGTGTGTTTCTCATACCGCTCCATCGCGACCCAGGGGTGTACTACGGTACTCATATCGCCAGGGATGGGTCTACTTCGTCAACCCCAGCTTGAAAGTCACCACGGATTCAGATATTCGCGAGGAAGAAACGTTACGCTCTATTATGGCTCTCCATTCCGATAGCTCTCTTGCCTCCAAGCTGGAGGAAGACATGGAGGTGCAAGTCAATATCTCGTCCACAAACCATGACAATGTCCAATCATTCAATCTTATAATCAATCATGCACTCTGCGTGGCCTCCTTCAACATAGAGGACGTGACTTCTGAAAGCCCCTCGCTCCAATGTCCCAACGAACGTAAGCGCTTTCCAGTTTCTTGATGAAGGGTTGAATAATGACGGGCCGTGCAGTCAATCGTCGCCGTCGCATGTATTGGAACTACCTTTGGCATCATCCATCACATATAACAACACCTCCTCGCGCAAGCAAGGATGCTGCGGACGCATTGACATGGTTCTATGTGAAATTTTCTGTTCCATTCGTTCAAGACGCGCGTCTTCCTGATCAACTTCAGACAGATAACCTCATATCCGGCGCACAGAGCCGGGTTCCTTTCTCTAAGCAAGAATGCGAAGAACTCTCCAAGGTTTTGAAAGAACTCGCACGTCCGTGATCTTACCCATTTTGACCCATTTTGACCTCAAACTCCTACAGTGCCGCAAAGTGATTCGTCTGTGTCCAAAACTGTATTCCTCTCGTGGCTTCTTCGCGAAGTCTGTAGCTTCCGAGATGCCGAGCACTTTGGAAAGTTTACAGCCAAGAAAGCGCGGGCATTTCGTTCGTCTATTCGACAGAATACTAAACCCGCGGTGAGACAACCTGGACCAATTCTCTTGGTCATCATCACTTGTTTCGTCAACTTTTTCTTCTTCGGCATTCCTTGGACATATTTAGTCCATATTTCCAGCGCCACTGAGTACCGTGGACGCCTCAGCAGCGTCCAGCAAAGCTGGGATGCATACATCAATCGTCTCATTCGAGAGTATACACACTTCCTCTTGATAGTAAGTAGTTTTTCCCAAGCATCCTCGCAACTTGCGGCTGATTATGCCCAGTCCACCGTGCTCCTCTCGTAAGCTACCATCCCTTAGGAAGACAGCTCGTCTCATTCTGCCTCCCCTTAGTGCCACTGTCAGCTTTTTGGCACTGGAAGACCTCAGCCAACCCGCGCGCGTTGGCGCAACCCTATCAACATTCGCCTCTCTAGGAAGCATCATTGTCGCTGTTTTCTCCATGTGGAGACATCAAATCAAGAACTCTACAACGCACTCAGTGAGACCCAGTCCGCATCCCGTCAAATGGCCTTGCGTGGCTCATCTTTCTTATAGTTCGCTTACATGCACAACGCAAGGCAGAGTTATCTTGGCCATCATGGTCATGCAATATTACTCAGCCTCCCTCCCGTGCTGTTGATATGGGCTATCGTCGCCTTCACTGCTTCCATCATAGCGTATACGCTTCAAGGTATCATCGATCAAGACGTTTATACCTCCACTTCGACGTGGATATTGATCGCTGTCTTCATCGTCGTGTTGTGTTGCCTTTGCTTTGCTCTCTACACATTGACCGTCATATGGAGGATTGGACAAGGGTCAAAGTGGAAATTCTGGCGTGGGGCTGCAGCAGGTTTTCGGCGAGCTGCTTATGTTTGAATATGATATATGATGACTGACTTCTGTCGTGCTTCCTACTGGAATGCCAGTATTTCGTAGGCAGGTACTTACAGACATAGCAAATTCACAATCGTTCAACGGCCTTATGGTCTAGTAGTATGATTCCTCGTTTGGGTTGATCTGATTCGAGGAGGTCCTGGGTTCAACTCCCAGTGAGGCCCATCTTTTGGTTCGGAATTCCGAATTCGAAGCACCCAAGCATTTTATTATGGAGGTAAGCGAGCATATGTATATAGTGAAGGAGGCATCAAGGAGGTATGGTATATATTTTAGTTCACCACAAGTACTGACGCTCCTCCGTCAGCTGTGAGCCGTAACCGTGTTTGAACAATGAGGTATTTGCGGCCGAGGCGGCCCAGAGTCATTCCTACCTCCGCATCTGCACTAGACGAACGCCGTATGCACATGGCGGAGGGCGCCAGAATCAGCGCCTCTCCCGTCTGCGTAAGTGGGTTCAGGATGACGCTGCAAGAAGGACCACATATACGACTCACCCGCAGAGTCACGACTTCATCGAACGCGTCGCTGCCAGTGAAATTTGCCGATACATGCTTGACAAGGTGCTCCCACCACGCTGGGGAAGAGAATCGATGCATGATGGTGACCGTACATAAGTCTAGCAAGACTGACGGAATCGCAGTGGGTTCTGGTTTTATGGGAATTAAATAATCATCAATCTATGGAACAAAAAAAGGTTTGGGCAGACCTTGCGTTGATATGATGACCCGCATCGCAAGGTGGCGTTGTTCTCGAACGAGACGCAGTAATGACAGCGTAAGTCCCGAAGTTGGCCTTGTCAGATACTGTTAGATACAAGAATTCAGATATAGATGACAAGATAATTTGACGAGCGAAAATATACCTTGTGAGCCTCATCTACAACGAGCACCTTGCCCGAATCAACTTCTGAGCGCACAAACAACCTTACGATGATCTCGAAAAGGCTACTGGCCGAATCGGGATCGATGAAGGGGTCGGATAGGTCAATGATTGTAAGCTGGCCGGCAGAAAACCTAGAAGCGACATCTGACGCCCGACTGCTACCTTTGACCATGAACGATCGGAGTAAGGCCAATCGTTGATCGAGTCCTGCTGCCTGAGCAGGATTGAAATTCCGCGCCTTAAGTTCGTCATCTAACGAACGGAGGCTGAACGTTTCTCCGAGGTCACGTAAAATCGACTGAAGTAAGGGTGAGCGCGTCGCTTATATATCAGCAATTTGTGAGAAATTACCAAGACGGTTTGAATGTACAGTGGGGCCGATGCCGACGACCCGACAGACATCATAGAAAGGAGTGCTTGGGCATCCAGTTCCTCTTCCGTGAAGCGAAGGGGCTCGACTTCAACGTTGCACCCAAGCGGGAGATAAACTTGACGCATAGTCTGGAGAGACGATCCGGAGACATAAACCTTCACGCGAGGTAGCTGTAGACCTGGGATACTTGACGATGCTAAAAAGGCCGCTTCGCAAGGGCGACTACCAGGTCCTCCAGCCCCGTAGTGCAGGACAAGGCCCGAAAGAGGTCGTTGAAGAAGGCCTATGGCCGGTACTTGCGGGATAAACAAGTCTTCTAGGAGAACAGAGACGGTATGCGACTTTCCAGAGCCTTGAACTCCACAGACTACGGCAGAAAACGGGGCATTCTGTCGGACAACTTGTCAGTGCGATTGGGCAAAGATAATGAAGTCCCATACGGTGTTAAGATATACCCTGGGGTCTTGTGAAGCTTCGCCATCGCGACTTGGGAGAGGGTAGTCAGAATACGTATTACGGCGAGGTGAGGTGAATGCTCACTCGACAACTTTGCCTAGAAGGCCATATTGCGACGGAGCTTGGTGGTATTTCGGATGATTTAGAGCATCGTGTAGGATGAGGGGAGCTGTACTTTGGTCGTGGCTCTCCCCATCAAGTAGGGTAGGAGAGTTGCTCTCTAAAAGCGACCAAGGATCCTGTCATGAGGCACCGTGAGTAAAAGGCGAGAGATTACGGCGTCGAGGAAGAGTGTTACGTCGAGGCTGATGGTAACTTTGTCATGAACACTGGAAAGTTGGGTGAGCTGACCCATTTGTGAAGAAGTTGTATTGTGAGGAAGCTGAGCGGACGTTCGTATTTCGCGTGTGACTGATAGTTGGGTGTTTGGAGGGTCGGTAGCGTTCTCGTGGGTAGTGTATGCAGCCCATTTTTAAATACTGGAAACGGAGCGGGCGACGTAAGCAGCTTTCAGACGTGCAATAACCTTCGTTAAGGGCCTCGTGCATGGACAATGAGACCTTTATGAACGGCTGCGCAGTAAGAAGTGTGTGTATGAAACTAAGAAGTAAAGGAAGTACAAACGCTGATCAACATCGTTTTACTCCTTACAAGCGCCCGTTGATCTATGTCACTCTTCAATGTCCCGGGATGGTCTGTCCCCACCGCCCCAGTATCGCAGGTTTCGACGAAGCACAAGAAAAGGGCTCGAACAGGAAAACGTCGTGCCGAGTCCCCGAGAGTAGACGCAATCCCTGAACAACCCCAACCTTCCACCCCCAAGCAAGCTTCTAAAAAAGGTGCCCCGAAGCACAAGAAAGGAGACAACTCACATCAACCTTTCGCTGCTGCGGAGGTCACTGCGGAGACTGCGGACGGCTCACAGAAGTCAAAGAAACGGAAGCGTGAGCGTGAGGCCTCTAGCAATGTTCCGCCAGTGAACACGACGCCAAAGAAACTCAAGACTGTGGTCACAAAGGATAATGGTGAAGCACCGAGCTCGAAGCTCACTGCGCTGCAAAAGACGATGAAAAAGACTTTAGACGGGGCTAGATTCCGGTAAAATTTCATTCTTTGCCTGTCTTCGACCTATGGTCATTTCATTGTACAGGCTTATCAACGAGCAACTGTACAAATCACACAGCTCGGAGGCCAATAAAATGCTACAGGATGATCCTACCATCTTTGACGAAGTGTGTGCGTTCACAAATATTGGCTGAGAATGCGCCCACTAAAAGACGTGCAAGTACCACAATGGTTTCCGTAGGCAGGTGGAATCCTGGCCATCCAATCCCGTTGACGGCTATATTGCCGCACTTTCGTCGTATCCCCAACATACGCTTATCGCGGATCTTGGTTGTGGAGACGCTGCTCTCGCTCGGATACTCATACCCCAGGGATTGCGCGTGCTGTCGTATGATCTCGTGTCCAGGAACCCATTTGTCGTCGAAGCCGACATCTGTCAGCACCTTCCTTTACCCGGATCAGAGCCAACCGATGCTAGCGAGTCGGGGTTTGGCGAGGCGCATATCGTAGATGTCGTGGTCTGCGCACTGAGTCTGATGGGGACCAACTGGCCGAATTGTATACGTGAGGCTTGGAGGGTATTGAAACCTCAGTACGTGCCAGTTCCGCACTGTATTTCTGCATTTGGTCTAATAGTTTATGCTCATATGTTAGAGGACAACTGAAAATTGCCGAGGTCACAAGCCGGTTCACTGATTTGGACAAGTTTGTTTCACTTGTCAAGTCTTGTGGCTTTGACCTGGACAAACTTGTGAGTTCTCTGGGCTTTTCTTTTCAGGTTTTTGATTGAACACATCTCTTCCAGGACGACTCAAACACTCATTTCACCTTGCTTTCTTTCACGAAAGTCCCACGTAAACCAAAAACCAGCAAGGAGTGGGATTCCCTTCATACGCAGTCGCACTTGCTAAAACCCTGTGAATACAAGCGACGATAATTGGTCGATGACCAAAATATTGAGCATCCAGCCATGAATTTTCACGCTTGCCAGTATATTGTGTGGTGATATTGTGGACGATTGACACCCCTATACGCAAACCTGATCATACATGCTCCTTCAATGCGGCCAACCGCCTCACTGCTTGACCAGAGCTCAATCAATTTGGCTTATCTCCACCATCTCTTCTAAGCCCCTCGCATCTGTTAGCTCGTACGATGTCTCAGAACCTTCATATTGTTTCCCACCCAATAGTCGGCGTTGAGCTTACGAAGTTGAGAGACAAGAATACCTCGCCCAAGGTTTTTCGCGAGGTGGGTTGGCGCAATTCTGGAAGATGCTATCGGAACAGTAACCTCGAGAGTCGACTTAGACTGTCGAAAGTATCAGCCGCGCTGTAGGATATGAAGCCACCCGAGATATCCCAGTCAAAATCGTCCAAGGAGTGAGTCGTGACGAATTCATCCAACTGGTGTAACTTTCTGAGCATCATCGTCGTAGGAGAGCCCAATTAGCTCGTTCGAGGGTACTGTTGTTGGGCCTAAGATTGGCCTGGCTCCGATCCTCCGCGCGGGTCTCGGAATGACCGACGCGATGGTGTGCTAAATCAACTTTCGTCGAGTTTCCACTTAGCTGACGGACTTCTAATACAGTTGAAGATATTCCCGTCTGTTCATCCAGCGATGATATCTTATTTGACGCGTCCTGATGGCAACTCTTAGAGACGCGCAAGTATACCATCTTGGTTTGTTCCGAGAAAAGGTGTCCCTCCAGCCTGTCGAATGTGAATAACTTATGTTAGATTCTAGACTTGTTTGACCTCTTACTATGTGCCCTTGCTTAGATTACTCCAAGCTCCCCAAGAATCCTACAGTTGAACGCGTTTTCATCCTCGATCCCCTTATCGCAACTGGTGGTACTGCCCTCGCAGCCTTGTCGATGATTCTGGACTGGGGCGTCCCAGGTATGTTTGATTTATCTTTCTACACCACTCGGGCTAGCGCAGATCAATGCTGATATGTTCGTTAGTCGGACACATCAAATTACTGTGTGTCCTCGGCTCGAAGGATGGATTGGCAGAGGTCCACAAGCAACATCCGGATCTCCAGGTGAGGGGGGCCTTGACCGAATGAGTCCTTGGTACTCACGCGCAATATTTAGATATGGGTTGCTGGCGTAGATGAGACCCTAACTAGCAATGGTCTGATTCAGCCTGGTTTGGGCGACGCTGTGCGACGCTTCATTTCTCCATATTTGCACTCAGCTAACCTCCATTTGCAGGGTGATCGCCTTTTCAATACTATCCGTCCGTAACGCACCGTGCTTTGTGATAGTGGCTACTGTATTTACACACTTGCAAATGCAACCTTTCTCCGATGTCGAAAAGGGGCTTCTTGTCACGCGATCGGCACGGCCAAGACGTGATTGTGAGCACGAATTGCACGACTTGCTCTCACTCATCATCAATCGGCTATAACATATCTCTAAATAAAAGTCTATGTTGCCTCTCCGTCACTTGTGTTCCTCTCACAAACCATGGTCGCCCTCGTACCAGACTCTGCGCCCAACGCTTGGCGCGAGCAGAATCTCTTCGAAAACCCACACATTCCTGCGTCGCACATCATAGAATGGCTCTCTTCTAGACGATCCTCATCCTCAGTGGTCTACATCTATGACCTAGCAGAACAGTCTGGCTTCGGCCTTCTCACAGCACAGATGGCGACAGGCTCCAAAGGCACTGCACCTGTCGTCCATCTACAGGCACGTCCGGGAGCAGGGCTCAACTTGGTGGGGCGGCTTTCAGAGGGAACAAGTCATCAGGGAATAGGCGGTGCAGTTCTTACGGCCTATACAACGCTTACTGGGCTCGCTGCAATGGCTCCTTCATTAGCCAAACTCCCGCCTGCCCATTTAGACAGTCGCTTGATTCTACAGGTACCCTCTGTCGTGACCACGGGCAATAATTACGCCCTATCGTCGTCGTTTGCACCACTTTCCACTGTCCTTCAGCTGTTGCCCAAGGATAGTATTGTTCTTGTCTCAGCGTCCCCTCAAGAGTCTGTCGACTTCGCTGCCCTTTCCTACAGTATCAAAGACAAGCATGTGATCCACCTATTCGATCAGTATGCTACCGCTCGTGAAGTCGGGCACTCCATTGTTGCCCCAAATCCTCCTGTGATTGTCGACGAAGCAAAATCACTGGGTGCTATATCTTTTCAGTACCACGGGGATCGCAATGCTCGCGACGTCCTTGTAATGCTGAACAGCCCACTTTCTCAAGTCGCGAAAGCATACGTCGATCAAATTCCTGGCTTAGGTCTTGTCGTTGTCAAGGTTCCTCGCCCTTGGAACGATGCTGCCTTCGTCGACTTGCTTCCTTCAACAGCGCAGAAAGTCCACGTTCTAGATGAAGTTTCTTCACCAGGTTTACGCGGTTTCCTGTTTGCCGAGGTCCTGGGCTCCTTGTTGAATAGCCCCAAATCCCCTACCGTCCTGTCCCAATCATTGACCACCACTCAAATCCAGACTTATCTCTCGAAGAAGGACGAATTCCTGGCTTTCATCGCTTTCTTTGCCCTTCGCAAAGCTACCCCCTTGCCTGAACTCGCCTCTTCCCAAGCAAAGAAGTTAGTGGTTTTCAATTCCCCGAGATCATTATTTGGCTCGTTCAGCAGCCTCATCAAAGATCTCTTCTTCAAAACCCAAAACATCGCCACACATCTGCTCACCGATCATGATATGCTTTCTAAACCAGGTGGCATCTCAATCGATCGTATCGTCCTGACGCCCGACGCGGGGGTGGATGCCTCGCTGCCTGTACCTGTTGCTATGCCCCTTGACGGTACCAGCGAGGGCGCAGCGGACTTCACTGCTATATTGGACCATTCGATCCTCAAGACCCATTCCTTGGCTAAATACGCCAAACCGGAATCAGTCATTCTACTCGTGTCCCCTTGGACTGCAGCGGAGCTTAGCTCGAGCCTTCCTGCAGAGACTCTCAGTATAGTCTCCTCTCGCCACCTTCGCATTTTCTTATTTAATGCGAAGAGCCTTGCCGATGACATTAAACCCTCCGGTATCGCCAATGACACGAAGCAGAACATTCTCGTTTACCTCGCCTTCCTTCGACTCTACCTTGGTAAAGCCGCTGATGAAGCATTGGTCCGCAAGTTGGCGGCCACCGTGTTCAATGATGAGATCCATGGTGTCCCCTTGTCGACATTCACATCACTTGCTTGGTCTGGTTTGGAGGAAGTGACCATTACCCCCACTGAAGAAGAAACCACAGCCCCGTTGAAAGATGTTGTTGTGAATGCGATTGTTGCTGAGGTCGAGACTGAAGAAACCATTAGTTCTCGGATCGAGACTTGGCACGGCGCAGCGAGGCATCTCATATTCCCGGACGTATACAAGCCGCCTTCTCCTCCCGCGCTGGACGAGGAGTTCCCTCAGAACCCCGCTCTTCGTCCAGAACTACCAGAGCGCACGTATCTCGTCACATGCACAGTCAATCGTCGACTTACGCCCTTGGAGTACGACCGTAACGTCTTCCATCTCGAGTTTGATACATCTGGAACTGGTCTCAAGTATGCCATCGGCGAAGCTCTTGGGGTGCACGGGTGGAACGATGCACAGGAGGTCCTTGACTTCTGCGCCTGGTACGGGGTTGACCCCGACCGTCTCATTACCATCCCTTTACCCTCGAGCGAAGGAACCAAGATGCACACTCGCACGATCTTCCAAGCACTTCAGCAGCAGATCGATCTCTTTGGTCACCCCGCGAAATCGTTTTATTCCGAGCTCGCGCCTTACGCAACAAATTCGGTCGACAAGCACGCGCTGCAGTTTATCGGTTCCCCCGAGGGTTCATCTACCTACAAGAAGCTCTCGGAGAAGGATACAGTGCATTTCATCGATGTACTGAAGACCTACCCCAGCGCTCGTCCTAGCATCGAGATCTTGTGCACGCTCATCGGTGACATCAAGCCTCGCCATTACAGTATAGCCAGTGCACAGGCCGTTGTCGGAAACCGAGTTGACTTGCTTGTGGTAACTGTCGACTGGGTCACACCTAACGGTGAGCATCATTATTTTTCTTCCTGTACATGGTCTGGACGTTGCTATAGGGACTCCTCGTTATGGTCAATGCACGCGATACCTTTCCGACCTCAAGATAGGCCAGAAGGTCACCGTTTCGATCAAGCCAAGTGTGATGAAGGTAGGCCGTTCAGCTTTCTATTTATGCATTTCCTTGACTAATCACCCCCCCCTAGCTCCCTCCGAACAACCTTCAGCCCATCATCATGGCAGGGCTTGGTACTGGAGCTGCACCATTCCGTGCCTTCCTACAGTATCGCGCTTGGTTGGCCCAACAAGGCGAGAAGGTCGGCCCGATATATTACTACTTTGGTTCACGCCATCAATCCCAAGAATACCTCTACGGAGAGGAAATCGAAGCCTACATCCTGGATGGTACTATCACTAAAGCTGGACTGGCATTTTCTCGCGATGGTGCAAGGAAGGTTTACATTCAACATAAGATGCTTGAAGACGCGGAAGCGCTTGCGCGGATGCTGAAAGAAGATGATGGGGCATTCTATCTTTGCGGACCTACGTGGCCTGTTCCCGACGTTTATAACGCGTTGGTTGGCGCGCTGGTTAAGTACAACGGCATGACGGAGACTGATGCGGGCGAATACTTGGAAAGCTTGAAGGAGGAGGAGCGCTACGTTCTTGAGGTAAGCTTATTCTTCCTTTGCACCACGAAAGAAGTCATTAACATCAATTCCAGGTATATTAGGCACGAGCCCGAGTATCAGTAGACATATCAGTTGTAATAAAGGCGTGTAGTTCATGTACAACTCAAACGGCCCTTTTCCGCACCGTTCGCACGTACCAAGTCAGAAGAGCCAAGATAATGGCTCCAACTGAGGTCAGAACCACAGCTAAAGCAATAGTACCACTCCGACCCAATCCCGTTTGTTGGGAGTCGCACCGAAAGACCTGGTCACATGGTGGGTTCTTCGGTCTGACGCTATCATATTCTCCGCCCTTGAGTCTGGTATAGAATGGATCGACGTTCTGACCACCGGAAACGCTGGCTAATGCATTGCTAACACTCATGGCAGCAAGCGTCAGCAGAGGTGCATTGTAGTCCAGTGCGACCTCAGTTTGTGGCCAGTCGGAGCGAATGTCGTGGAATAGGTCCTGGTGGGTCGGTCCACCGACGACAGCGCCAAAAAGTGTGTTCTCTGATTGCCCGAGAGGTGGTTCGGTATCAATCTTAGTAAGTGAGGTGCCACCAGACGCCGGCGCTGAGTGTGGGTTGTCGGGAGAGTTGGGGTTTACACCGACAACGTAGGGTACGTGCATGGGGTTCTTGCCTAGGGCGTAGTCAATTTGAGATTGAGCGGAGGACTTGATAATCAACGAAAGTCGATATGAGTTATGCAAATGGTCATGTCTGGAAGGACGTACCAAGTAAGCATGCTGTTTATCGATAGTTGAGGCCATTGGAGCATATCGAGCCAGTAGCATGGCAGCGTTCAATGCTGGATTCAGACTGGCAGAATCAGAATCGCCGTCCCACCAAAGTAGCCCGCCTGTAGACAGTTGTTTAGCACTACGTCGAACAATTTGGCCTTTGGAATTACCGCTCGTGAAGTCTGCAGTTCCGGAACCACTGATGAGACGATCGAAG
The DNA here is from genome assembly GCA_029747585.1 of Pleurotus djamor. Lineage (NCBI taxonomy): Eukaryota > Fungi > Basidiomycota > Agaricomycetes > Agaricales > Pleurotaceae > Pleurotus > Pleurotus djamor. The sequence continues at coordinate 3,610 of JAPEVF010000135.1, read as the reverse complement.
TACTTCTCGGCCTCATTCCTCCACTGAACGACACTATTACCCGATCCGCGGATTTGGTTGGTCAGTGCAATCTGAGTGAACAGCACAGGGAGGCCAGGTGTCTTCTCGTCCCAATTAAACACTTTATCCCCCTCTGAACCGCCTAGGTTCTCCGTTAGTGAGTAAGTTTGATACATTCGTGACGCTTCGTCGAAGAGTGCATGAGCATCGTATGTGCCTAACGTTCACTGTGTCAATATACATTAATAGCCTACGAATTCAGGAACAGATATACCTCCACTTTGGTTCCCACTCGCTGCCCATGAGAGCCATAGAGCTGCAAGCACGAGATCATCCTTGTACGAAGAAGAAGCATACGCCTCGGTAACGGAAGGAACCGACGTCTGATAAGTAGCCTGCGTTGTATTTTGAGCAAGCGTGTAGAGCGCAGACGCGTGAGATAAGAGCATCGAGGCGTATGTGCTATTGGCTAAGGAAGCCGGCGGTGAAAATGGTGAACCGAATGAATGATTCGAGTAGAGAGCCGAGCAAGCGGAGAACGCTGCAGATGCACTAGCAGCTGCGTCTGTGCCAGGACTAACGACGACATATTGATACCGTAAGTTGAATGGTAGATCATCAAGTAGTAATCTGCGTACTGGGTGGTATTAATCTGGAAGACGGGACGAGGTTTTGGGATGTTTTGATCACCACCCCAGTAGTTGTTGTCTACTTTCGCTAAAGAGTGTGTATTATTGGTTAGAGGCACGCAGATTGACCTGGAGTCGCTCACCGTCAGCAACCTGAACGATTAGGGTATTGTTATTGGGGTGCGCCTGAGGGATGGTCAGATATTGAAGCTGAGTACGCCGTATAATGTGGAGGAACCTTCATCAACCAGTCAAGGCCCCATCGTAGCATGTCATCAAGGTAAGCCGTTTGGTTCGTCATATCGTACCCTAGAGTACTATTCAATGTAATCGGAGCACAAGATGTGACTATTGACGACTCACCTCGACCATAGTCCAAGCCTCCCCAACATATTGACATCAAGGTGAAGGACTAGAGACCTCAGTAATTGAGCAACAATTATAGAATGACGGGTCACAAAAACATACCAGAGGAAATGTGCATTTGATGTAATCTTCGGGACATGGACGGTAAATTGATGGACTACCTTGGCACACGAGATGGCACACTCACCTCCAGCATCATAGTAGCCCCCGCTCAGGTCAAGACCATCAGCGAGACCATCATCAAGAGCACTGTCATTGCGCCAATCCACTCGTTCAGACAATTGGTCTGATATTCGACCACTCCGCTGAGCTTCGTAGAAAAACAACAAATTTCCAAGCAAATTTGTCCATTGAGGATTGGTAGAATTGGTATTCGCCGTCTGGACTGTCCCATCAAGGACNGGGGGGTGGTAGCCATGGCGGTATCGGCAAGGAAAGCTGAGCTCGACACCACGGCGGGAAGACGAGCAAGATGGTGAAGAAAAGGCTGGGCAGCAGCATGGAAAGGTGGCGGTGGGCGAGCCAGCCAGCGTGGAAGAGGTCAATCACGCCTCAAGCTAGGCCGCTTCGCCAGAGACTAGTAGTTTGTGGAGAGATGGCGTTAGTCGCATTCGATCCACAAGTTGGGCCACCATTCTAAACGTCGTCCACTCCCAACACAAACCACAACAATGGCGCTCTCCGTCACCCATCATGCACGAACTGAAAGCGCGAGCTCGCTGTTTCGATCACCAAAGAAAATGCTGGAGGACACGGACTGAATCCATTCTTTCACGGCCGAAGCTCTCAGGCTAAGCACATTTTCCCTCAGTGACCACATCGCAACTTGTAGAGATGGTCGGAGGCAAAGGATCGTGAGTTTTGCAGACAGTTCGTAGACTTCTGGCAATCTGTACTGACCTAGTTAGCAGCGCCGAGCTACCCTTCTACGCTCGGCCGCTCAAGTGCATCAATGACATCAATGACACATCCCACCATCGCACCAATAGGTAGCGGACCGGCCCAACCGCTGATTGCCCCACCTCTGGCCCGCTCCCAGGTCTCTCTTCAAAGCCTACCATGGCGACGCCCATAAGAACCTGTGTTCTCGGTGTCGGGCTGGCTGGTTTAACCTTCCATGTGCCTTTCCTCCTCGCCCTACCAGATCTGTTTACGCTTCATTCCGTCCTCGAGCGCAATCCCACCACTCCAGGTGGAAAAGTGCACGAAAAATTCGGTGTCACACGCAAGATACACAGGTCCTTGGATGATGTTCTTGCCGATCCCGAGATAGAGCTCGTCATCGTTGGCACTCCGAACCATACTCACTACGAGTTTGCGAAGAGAATACTAGAGAGTGGGAAGCACGGTGAATTCATACGGCTTATCAATCACCTTGGCCCTTTCTGAACTCGAATATCTCAGCCCTTGTAGACAAGCCTGTGACGGCGACGTCTGAACAAGCCAAGGAACTTGGTGTATTGGCCAAGTCTAAAGGATTAGTTCTCTATGCATTTCAAAATCGAAGATGGGATGCAGACTTTCTCGCATTGAAGAAACTCATTGACTTGCCAACGTCTGACCCTCGTTCGCTTGGGACGATCGTTGAGTTTGAATCGCAGTGGGTGATGGATGGTCCTTTCAAGCTGTGTGTCCCTAATCAGTCTATGACCCAGCTACGACCGCTACAGAAATACCCTCAAAGGGACCTGGAAAGACCACGCCCTTCCAGCCAACGGTCAACTTTACGACCTGGGTACTCATATCATCGATCAGACCCTTGTACTTTTTGGTCGTCCAGCCAATTTGACAGCGTTCGTTCAAAATACCCGGGGGATAGGCCATCCTGATATAGATGACACTGTGTGTTGTTCTCCCTTTCTGTTTACTCTCGCAAATGCTCTAACGACCACCAGTTTACAATCTATATGCAATACCCAGCTGGATCTGCGCTTCCTCACCCCATGACAGCGATTCTACGTGCACACATCCTCTCCGTTCGGTCCCAACAACTTCGATATCTAGTCCGAGGGACACAGGGCACATATATCAAATATGGGGTAGACGTGCAAGAAGACCAGCTAAAGACATTCACTAACCCATCGACGGAGGTATTCACTTCGAACTTTGGGCACGAACCTGAAAGCCTATGGGGGACAGTAGAGACTTTGAAAGCCGATGGCGATGTGACAACGTCCATGTAAGCCGAGCGCCGAAGTATGGTGGCATGCGGTTCTGACAGAGATTTGTAGATGGCCTTCGGAGGCTCCTGGGTCATATATCAATTTATTCCGAAACCTCGCCTCAGCTATACGCAATGGCTCGGAACTTGATGTCAAATGGGAGGAAGCTACAGCTGTTATAGAAATTGTGGAGTTGGCGCGTCAGAGTTCAAAGGAAGGACGGACTCTTGATGTCCCCCATCCAGCATAACTGACTTAGTTATTGCGCTTATGTTACTGCCTGGAAATCGAGACGGAAGCAATTACCGAATTCATTCACACGACCCAACAGATGTCTGATCATCCACGATGATCCAAAGTTGATCAAGAGAGCTGTATTCTCCGAGTTCTCCGTACAGCCTCGCAATCAAGGTGAGGCGCCTTGGTCAGGCTCTGTTATATATATGCGATGCC
>JAPEVF010001349.1:0-10748 GCA_029747585.1 Pleurotus djamor | reverse complement strand
ATGAAAGAGCTCAAGCAGAGCGGGTAGGTAATTGGTAGCCTGGAAAAATACATGTATCGTCGTGCCGTGTGTCGTGCGGGATGACATCGGCGGGGTGTTATAATTTCAAAGGTCTTGATATCGGTTGTCTTCACCCTTCAAAAGTTCCTTAGGTTCTGTGCTTCGATGCAGCCATGCGAGCAGAGGCGAACCCAAGCTTCTTTGTGCCAAGTACTGGTCCGAGTTGGGTCCACCAGAGAACCTTCAAGTCGAATAAGCGCCCTTAGCATTGAACTCGAGGCTCGCTGAGTTGGACTCGAGTCCGATTTCTACAACAGTGACCCTTTCGCATCTTCAACGATGATCAGCTTAGGAAATACTTACACGATGCATACAAAGTGAAAGGCTCATAATATGAGAGAAACCATGACAAGCTCAAAGATTCACTACTCTAACTTTTTGCTAACTTCGGTACTTGTTGGGTGTCTGGTACTAGTAGTCAGATGTTCAACAGATGTTACCCAGTATAAATACTAGTCTATAGATATGAGGCCGCTAATGCATCATCGCCACTAGCAAACGAGCATGCAGAAGAGTCTGATGATTCGGACGATTCGCTCTCGGATTCCCATATGTCCATTGACGAAAGCAAGCCATCCCATTCGACCTCACAGAAATCTTCAAGATCGTCAATGGAACGCGCATCACGCCTATCTATGTTACACTCGACGATGCAGATCTTTTCGAGACTGGCCACCTGACGACGTTGTCGGCGCTTTAACCGACGGTGCAGCTCGCCGAATAATATGTTCCCATCGCATTCCGTAAGGATGATGCTCCGCAACTTGGGCATAGGTGGAATGTCATCGGGGCCCGTGAGGTCGCACATCATATCCTGATGGCAGACCGACAACTTTAGGACTTCGACACCGTGAAAGGGCTGTAGGATGCTTGACTCTTGCGAACTTAGTGAATGAGCGAATGCATGAAGAGTAAGGCCGGGAATCGTATCAAGGGGGAGAGCAGAGAGGACGTCCATGCAGCGCGGAATATCATGAGATGTTTCAATGCTAGGAAGAGATATGGTGATATGTGGCTCCAATGGGGACTGTTCAGTGAAAACGGAGATCCCAAAGCGAGCATCCCCAGATATGCAGATTTGATTTATAGATGCTCCCGCCCAGTGGGTAAATCGAGTGAGAAGGCTTCGAATGCTTGGCAAGTTGCTGGTTGAAGTACTGCCGTATGTCTGCGCATACTCGATTTTTGTTGACGCAGGGTGATTCAGAAAATCAAAAAGCGTCATGGGGCCGGTGATGGACGATGACGAGAAGCAGAAACGGGATAGGCATGGTAGAGACGCGGCCTCCAATGGTGTTGCACCTAGATCGTTTCTAAATTTTGGGATATTGATGAAGACTTCCTGGATGATGGGCGTATTCTGCATTGAACGCACAAGCCACGTCAAATGTACTGAAGAAGAGTCTGGTAATAGCTCGGAGGAGATGGTCAACTTCGTCAAGCATGGTAGATGGGGTAGATGAGCGGATGTAATAGCATTGAAGAGCTCCAGTGTACGAAGGGCGTTCATTTGGGACGGTAATTCCACCTGATGAGCCACCATCGGATGCCTGATGCAAAGTGCTTCAAGGATGGGTGCAGGGTGAAGAAAGCTTTTCGACACGCGGTCGTCGGCAAAGGGAAGCGCTACACTGAATTGCTGAATCCTAGCAAAGTGGGTGAGTAGGACTTCGTAGGTCGATTTGAAGTGCGAAAGTCCTAATTGATGGCGTGTTATGTCACCTCGCACGCGCAGAGGTGATGAGGCAGACATCCGGAGTGCGTCCATGGTTCTCTCCGAGTTCGAAGTTAGACTGATAAAGCCCCAGAGTCGAGGGGTCTCGCGTGCTACCTTCCTCCATCGGGTACATACCCCGCAGACGGCGTATAACCAAGTATCAAGACCAACTGCATTCGGGCCGTCACGTTCGAGTAATTCCCAGTAGCTTTGCCTGGCTTCGACGAAGATTTTTCCGAGTAGCTCGACGGGGAGTGTAGAGACGGTGTTGGCGTTGGGGACGTTCCGCGAGCGCGTCACGGCGCGCGAACGCTTCGCGTTTCGGTTCAATGACATTGACTCTGGGTGAGGTAATTGGGCTAGTCACCTGAAAGCTATGGTCAAATGTGTGAACAGGAAGTTACTATGGCCTTTCACCTACCACGAAGGAGACCTTCAAAATTTGGCCGTGGTGGTAATGGTTCACGTTCAGGCAGGGTTCAAACGTTCAAGCGAGGGTCTTTTTTTGCTTCCGCGGCTGTGGCAAGATTTGAGTTTATTTGCCGGAGATGCCGATATATCCGGCCACTCAATGTTTCCAGAAAAGTTGGGCTCAAAAGTAGTGTACCGGATGTGTTTGAAATTCAATGTGAAGCATAGAGCGCGTGTTCTAGTCCGTCTGTTATTGGACACGGACACACTCATTAGAACCGAAGAGGTACCACTAGGAATTCAATAGGCGTCGTTCGAGAGGCATCCGCGCATTTTCATCAAGCACTTCTACTAAGAGTCCCAATTTAGGCATACGATACAACGAGGGTCGATAAGCAGGCGGCAATAAACCTCCATCCCAGGCCGCCCTTGAAGACAACTAGAGCTGCGGCAATCTAGGAAACCCGCCCAATTCGACTTGGGCATCACCCTCGGCTTGAGTCGAAGTCGTGCGCATACTTGCATTCGAACTTCATCCTCGGCTCCGTTGTAGGCGTTCAAAAGGGCTTTGGGAGGAGGCCCTTGGCTGCCTCGCGAATGTTCGACATGAAAGACACGCTTGTAGAAGCAAGTGATGCTACAACAGACGGCCACGACGACGACGATGGGATGACACTGGGTAGTAGAGATGGAGTTGGAGCTTGGTCGCGAGGAAGAGAAAACTCCAATGGTGTGGTATCATCATAGTACGGAAGAGGATCCATCGAATACGGGGTAATCGCTGGCATTTTGGGCAACAACTCGCTATCAAGACGACGTATGACATCGTAGGCCATGTAGACGAGTACGCCGATTGCAAGGCTCAAGGCCCGTTCGTTTGATTGAAAGTTGTCGTTGAAACACTGCCCCACCGCCGCTGTAAGAACTTGGGCCTTCGTCTGGTGACTGCAGTTTGGCGGGAAGTCACATAGCTCGATCTCGTCCGCAATATGTGCCAAGGTTTCATCACAAAGCACGATGTCCCTCAACGTCTAGGTAAAAATCAGCACAAGGACTCATTGAGAAGCAGTGCTGGCTACGAACCATACCAAAGTGTGCTCCTCCAGAGATCGAAGCGCGATACTCGGGATGTACACAATCAAGTTCCTTGCCAACGTAGTAATCAATAACTGCAAACCCGAATTGCGAGAGAAAGAAGTAGCGTGGACGCAGCGCTCCACTGGCATCAAACGGCGAGACGCATTGTGAAAGCAGTGAATCCTTGATGGGGGCGAATACGTCCTCGCGATTGTTGGCGGGGGTCAAACTGAATTTATGAGCAAAATCGGCGACGTGCAAGGCATTTGGCCGTTGGCTGTGTTCCTCGACCAAGCGGGCTTGAATTTCCCGAAGACATCCAAGTTCCCCGAGCGATTGCCACTGAACATCGAAATCATCAAAAGCGACTTGGAAGGCGGCGAAAAGGTTGTTATAGGTATGTTCGACAATGGCGTCCAAGCCATGGATGGACTCTGCTCCCCAGTAGACAGCTTGTGTGAGGCTGACCAAAGTCTTGGGGCACTTTGACCGTCTATTCTTCAGCCAAGCACGTATATCTGCTTTTTCCACTGGGGAAAGCTGGATGATCTTGAAGTCCACCCCGCTGATTATCTCGCGGGCCATGTTGTCGCTGTGGGTAAAGGCGAATGTAAGGTACTAGTGGGAATCAGTGAATGCCCGTGACCACGGTGGAATGGTCTGAACAGTGTACTGACCTCAACCGCACATGCCATCTCAATCACAGTGAGCTCCGTGTGCTCAGCGACAAATTTCGTAATGGCGATACGAGTGGCGAGGGTATGAACTGACTTTCCATAAAGGCCGATTGTCTCGTTATTTGCTATTTCACCACGGCGACAGTTATAGAGGAATCGCTGGAACCTTGGAACGCGGGGGGAAGATTCATTGAATCGGAGGAGCGTAGAAACGTGATCGTAGGTGAGGTGCCGAGCGAGCTTTGCTGAGGCAACCATGGTTGTTGCGAACGTAGTCGTAGTATCGTATGGAGGTAGCCAAACTCCAGGGGCGCATCGTGGAACAGAAGGGAGAGGTGGACGCCCAACACTGGCGAGGTCAAATGTCGCCAGACAGCGGATATCCAACGACAGTCAGAACCTTATTTGAAGTTATTTCGAGGGTATCCTAGTCATGTGATGGCATGACTGGAGGTGCATAAAGGTTGGTCGATTCCAAGTGGCTGAACCATCAGTCTTCCTTTCTTCTGCAACATGCTGACCGACAATCATTCACAGAGAGTACGCAATGCACAGATTAGCATCTGGCCACTAATTTTCGTTGTCCCAGCAGTCCTCTGCCAGCCAGACCATACTGGGAACGCCGGATCGCTGCGCTGTGCAAAGAGAAAAGCCATTCGGGCCTCTTATTCCATGACCTTTATCTCCTCGAGGGATAAGGGGGCGGGGTAGCAGATCACCCTCTGTGCCGAGTATCTAGCCAATAGTTCCGCGGTCCACATAGGCGTCCCAGAGCATGGACGGGGCAGAAGGGTCGGGTTTGGGGGCGATACTGGGCTTCCTCTGTATCCGTTCGGGTATTATCAGTGTATGACATGGGCACTGGCATAGTTGTGGACGCTGGGAGAGNTATCTAGCGGCTGCTTCCGATGCGCAGAGCAGCAGAAGTCTGCGATGAGCGCTTTGCGGTGAGTCTGACTTTATCCGAGCAGCAAGAAAGTGACTTACACCGCTTCCTTCCCACTTTGCGAGTTTGGTGGAAGTTCTGGGTCGTTTCAAGGATGATGTAGCTAGGCTGGTAATTCTTCACAAGTGATGGTATTCTTGTTCAAGCTCTCGATAGAGTGGAATCCATATCTCGTGTGGGGCCGTTTTCCATTGAACTTGGCAGCGAAGGACTGGCTCCGGGAGGTGATGAGAGCGCCTTCCGGGCAAGGCTGGGGTAAGTAACTTTGAATGTTCGGTTATCTCCGACCCCTGTCGCGACCGCATTGAACGCAGGTTGCGTCGCCCTGATCATCCCAATTCAAAGACGAACCAACTAGTTTACGCTTTGGAACGCGCTTTGAACCACAAAATTGCACTCGACCAACCTCTCTGATGGCTCTGCCAATGTAACCCCCCGCGTTTGACGTTGACATTGAGGCTCTGAGCTCCTTGCGCTGCGGCGCATGCCAGAACATTCCAAGTCGAAGAATCGCTAGAGTTACAACTGATGCAACATGCACCACGCTTGGCTCAGTCTTCTCTGAGAAGTTTCACGTTGTCCCCTTGCCTGATGGACTTTATAAAAGGATTCCGTTGCGGACGAAAGATTTCCATGTTTGTACTATTTGGTGCTCGTTGGGGAGTTTGTCCAACGTCCATCGGTCGGCAGTTGCAGACGCTTTGATGCCTTTCTCCCTTGCTAGGAGCGCGAAGATATAGGACGCGAGCTACGAACGACAGGCCATCAACCCACCGAAACGTCCGTCAGCACGACCATGAGGACGCAAAGGAGTGAGGTGAGTTTATTCTTGATATTGGAAAAACGTTTGATGATAGAAGACGCCTTTTCTTCGTCCACAGGGATGCTCTAAAAGTAAGGGATTCTTGAGCTTGAGCTTGAATAACCAATATCCATGGCGACCTTCGGAGTGGATGAGAGTCAGTTGATTGGTCTCTTCGTCCAGGCTGTCTTGTATGGCTTCGTCCTCTTCACCTTCCCGCCCTGTGTTCAGGCATTGCTATGGTCTAACGACATCAGGAAGCCCTACTCATCGATCCAATGGCCGATGCTCTTGATTGCTATTGTCCTCGTCGTCTTTGCTACTCTCGATGTGACCCTTAACATGTTACATGCAATCAAGGCGTTCATCTTCTACAAAGGAGTCGGCGGTGCCATCGAAGAATACACGAATATATCAGACTGGATAAACATCATGGGCGTGAGTCGTCTCCTCTCTTATACACATCTGATCGCTGAATATTGAATCATGACACAAGACTGTCGACGTTGTTTTTCCAATAATTCTCGGGGACGGTGTTTTGGTCAGAGCACTTCTCGGATGACCATCTTGTTGTCACTGATTTACCTCCATAGATATATAGATGTTGGATCGTGTATGGAAAGAGCAACTGGGTTGTTATTGTCCCCTTGCTACTCTTACTCGGAAGCTTCATCACCGCTATCTGGACAATCGTCTTGGAAGTCACATTGCAAGCTCGTGCGACGCTGCAGTTTATTAAACTCAAGCCTGTCATCATGACCTCGACTCTGACCACACTCATCCAAAATGTCCTGACAACATGTTCGTTCTCTTCACTCTCTTCTTCCCTTCGCTCCCGTCAAGTTAATGTGTGTGTGTCAGCCCTCATCATATGGCGAATATGGCGAGTTGACCGTGAAACAGCTCGTTATATCAGTACCATGCGCGCCTTCGGTACTACCACACAGAACCTCCGCAATCCAGAGCCACCCCGCCCACCAACACGCCTCCAACAAGTCATCCGCATCGTTATTGAATCCGGCCTCATCTTGACCATCACCGCAATCGTATCAACTGCAGTTTACGTTACCGATAGCAACTCTTTCATCATTGTTGGAGACGCTGTAAGCCTCACCTATGTCTACCTTCTTTCATTGATTCACGGCCGACATTCAATGAATAGCAAGTTCAAGTCATTCCTATCGCCTTTAACCTCATCATTATCCGCGCAAAGAATCAAACAGCGGCTGAATACACTTACAAATTCACCGATGCAACTCTTCCGCTCGCTTTCGGTGGGATCGCCGCTACGGTGGGGACCCATGAATTGCCATCCCAGTCAGACTCAGAAACAGACTTGGAGTCAGGCGAGGCAAGGCATCATACTCATGATGGTCTGGGTTCGACTATCAATTTGAGCGAGAAGCGTGATAAGGCGAGGGAGTAGTTGAGTAAGTTTGGTTCGTTTGCTTGGGGTTTCATTCGATCTGATTCTTTCTGTCAGGTTGTAACATGATTATATAGCGATTAATTTATAGTTTAGGAAGCAAAATCACCACGTCTCGACAGCGCTGAAGTTGGTGGTGATCTGTGGCGAAAGCAGAACATCCCACCCGCTGTTGAAACCCCTCCGTATCTGCTCGATCGATCCCGAGATAGTAACCTTCTCTTCAGTCATCCGTTTATTCTAGAAGATGCCTCTGTCTTCGTATCTGGTTGGCAAGACCTGAAACGTCCGAGCACTAAGGACCTCTCCGTCCTCACACGCACACTGGCACACGCTCACCATAGGAATCGATCCGCGGGAGAAGCTTGATCCCAACTACGTGTAGGTCACTGATGCTGGGACGCAAGTACCGTCTAAGTCAACTACCATTTCAATCAGACTTAGGTTCGGGACCCGGGAGCTGACGATAATCATCCTGCCTTGATGAGCATCAAAGCATCTAGAAGTCTTTGCTTCGATCGTGAGTGAATCGGGCTGCTTGGGGATGAGTCCTTTCTGGTACCAGCTCTCCAAATCGTTGGAGTGCGAATTAAATGTGTAGAAACAGACTGTGGGTGCTGACATTCTTGTTCTCGGTGACTCTTCTTCCACCAATTCACTTCCACCAGACATAGAGTATATCATAAGGCAATCGAAATAATACGTATACATAACACAGCAAGCCTACATATGAGTATAATAATAATAATACACTTAGTATCAAAAAAGCCCAGCTATGGAGAACTTCGCAGAAGAGTAATAACCACCAAGAACGGAACCTACTGAGGCTTCCCGATGAGGCCTCCAGAATCCGTGTTATATCCACGATTAACGACGGCATCAAGGGAGTAAATCACCGGAGATTCCCGTCCATTTCCCTCTCCCACACCGAAAGATTTACCTCCTCCTCCCTCAAATTCCAAGAACGACTCAGTCCCAGAAGGTGGCAAACGATACGTATCACTGACACCGTGACTACTGTGATGATCATGATCTCCTCCAGCTTTGGATTTGGGATACGACATTTCGATGTCCGTTTCTTCCGTCACACTAACAACGCTAGTACCAGAGCGAAGCATCGTGGAACGGGACTGAGTTGTAGGAACCTTGATTTGGATAGCGGATTCGTGTGTGTAGGCGAATGTGTATTCAGTCTGCTCGGTGGGCTGACTCTTGGCACGGATGATGATGAGGTTGAACGCTATAACGATGATCGGGAGTTCCTGTTGTCATGAATTGATCAATAACAATGGCTTGGAGGAGGGTAGATGAGGTCTTACCGCGTCAGTAACAGAGTTATACGCAAACGTATCCGCAAGGTAGGTCCCCAAGGATATTATCGCCGTCAATGTGTAAAGAAGACCCGACTCAATGACGATCCGCATCACCCTTTGGAGTTTCGTCTTCCTCCTTGGCGCCTTCCCCAGTGTCGAATTCAAAGAGGAGGTGGTGGCGACGTATTTGGCTGACAGTTGATCGACATGTCTGATTCGTAGGATGATCAAAGCTAAAGAATGCAAGGCGATCAGAATGAAGGTTTATGAAATCAAAGTGATGGAAATTTGGAAGCGGAGATGGAAGTGCGAAGGTATTTGACGTACCAGTGGTAATAATGTTTTGAGCGACGGTCAAGACGAGGAACGCTGTAAGGGGATCCGCGAGAGCGGCGGTTTGGAGGGAGCCGTGTTCATGCAGGTGGTTCTCGATGTAAATCACGTATGATCCCATTGAGGCATCGCCGGCCCAGACGAGGGCGGGAAAGAGGACGGCCAGGTAGGATTGGTTGTATACGACCCAGCATCTGTATATCTACACGAAATGCCCGGATAAGTCGCAACGAACCTTGCCATGGAAGAGGACGGGACTCACAAGAACCAAGTCGCCGATGAGGATGGGTATGATAAGGTTTACACTCTGTGATGGAAGGCGATCAATCCGGGACTCCATGCCTACAATTGAACGCCGCAACGCACCCTCATAACATTCATCCAATTCGATATGTCCGTAAACGCAGTGACTGGTCCCCCCGGTCCTTTGTAGGTCACAAATGCTTTGATATGCCATATAAGAGTGATGATAACATCAAACGTGACGAAGAACGCCAGCAAGAGGGCAGCGATCAACATGAGCCAGTTGACCGACGCGAGACTCCTCATCCTACCCTGGGTCCAGAGGAGAGCGCGAATGCAGAGCGGGAAGGTAATCAGGAATATCCCGTAAGCGATGCATTCCAGGAAAAGGCCGACAAGCCGAGCTTTGTCAACTGTGAAACTGGGTGTAGACATCGCTCTTCAGCTTCAGCCTTCAGCTTCGGGCTCCAAGCTGGAGCTAGTACGGGATGAGGGAAAGGGCGAACTTGAGCGGGGGAACGAGCGGAAGAACTCAAGTTGAAGTAATGCTTTATAAGGGAAGCCGATAAGCCCTGGCATCTAGGCATATGGGTTCGGGAGGTTGGGAAAACGATCATTGATGCGAAGCATTATGTTTGTGCGCTGGGAGGGGGCGAAATGTATCGATGGGAAAAATCTGCGTTGAAACCCCATGGCGACTTGGAACGACAGATAGGCATTCACCCGCCGTAACACGAGAGCCGCATGGAACGGGGAAATTATTCAGATCAGCATTCGGTTAAGGGTGGGCGCCAGAACGTTAACAACTTGTCAATAAATGTCTCGCTTCGCCCGTCGTTTCACCCTGGCTTGGATCGTCGCTTTTGGCGTAGGATAATGAGTTTACTTCCTGGATCGAAGTGAAGGGAGACGAAGACGAGCTTTACTTAGGTTTTGGTGCGCCTTTCGTGTTTGGGAAAGGTGCCGAACTTTGATTCGCTACTGATCACGTAGATCGAATCTATTTTGAATGAAGTCCGGGATGCCCAGTGATAGGCCTATGTAGGTCATCTTCATTTTATGAGCGTCTTGTCGCGCGTTGGTTCGTATCTCATATTGACAGGCAGTGCCGCTGATATTTCAAAGGAAGCAGCGGTTGAGTTACTTGAAGCCTGGTATATGACGGCCGACGTACCACTGAAATTGTTGAAGGCGGTAGAGACAACGAAAGGAGTGAAGAAGGCGTCACTTGAATTCGAGCTTCGGGCACCTGTATCACGTCTCGCGCTCGCCAGACTCCGACTCTGTCTGCAATTTTGCGCCAACCCACCGAATCCGAAGAAGCAACCCTATCATCTTCTCATCTTCTTTTTCCTCATCATCAACTTTGAAATACACCCATACATCAGTCGTTTCCACCGTGGCAGCTGCGAATCACCATGGACACCCACCTAGTTGAGTAGTATAATCATGATGCGAGATACACCTTGCGTAAATCGGTAGAAGCTTCGAAGATGTTCTGCGAAGTTTGTTCCTCTCTCAGCCGCATCGTTATCGTCGCATCAGAATCGGTGAGAGCAAAAGGTCGAGTGAGATAAGAGCGCTGTACGGGGCGCGACGCGACTTTGCGAAAGTCCAACCAACGACGGAAAAAGAACACAGGGTCAAGAGGGTCGACGGAGCCGAACACGGCGTGCGGCCCGTGTGGACCGTGTGGTGGTTTGAACTTTGCAGCATTGCTTCGACTTCAAACTTACTTCAAAT
>JAPEVF010001348.1:0-10755 GCA_029747585.1 Pleurotus djamor | reverse complement strand
TCCTCGCTTGTGCACAAACGGTCCGGTTCTATCTTCACTGTCGACGGCATCAGAATCATCAGACCCGCTTTCTGATTCGGAGTCGGAGTCCGCCTGTGAATCGAAGTGGCGGGAACCTGACACGGTCAGAAGCAGTGGTTCCAGAGGATGGAATGACACAGAGCCGACGGCATCTTCATTAGAAAGGATAGTACTCGTAAGGTTCGTATCTTGAAGCTCAAAAGTATACAGAGACCAACCGTTATGTGCGTCAATCACGTAGCTGGGTTCTATCCTGGACTGGTCCCCCGCTTCGACCGGCAAGCTGTTGAGATCCCACACAGAGACTTTGCCATCCTACAATGGCCATCGATCAGTGGGTAAGGCCTCAAAGGAAATAAGTAATCTTATCTGTGATAGTAACTTACTGGACCACCCGCTGCGAGCAATTTCCCCGAAGAGTCAACGTCAAACTTAAGCTTTTGGTTTGTTCGCGTCGACTCGCTCGACGGGGATTCGTACGATTGAACAGGCTCGCTCGTCGTGCCACGAAGATCCCAGACATAAATTGAGGGATGTCGCCGAAAAGAAGCGTACAGGAGGTGTGGTTGGCTGTTGTTGAAAGCCAGCTTTGGGAATCATCAGTACCATTGAGCGAAATGGGCGGGAGGAAATCAAGGACGAACCTGGGTCACCCCAGCACGAACGGCGTCCGAGCCGGTCCCAAGATAGAACAGAGGAGCATCATCTTGAGATTCGTCGTAAACACAGATATTGTGAAGCGAGGGAGAAAGCGATCCAGCGGCGAAATAACCCCCTTGTGAGGAGTATGGAGTGAACGCCAGTGCGGATACGATTCCTAGATAAGTATCAGGCCTGCTGAACCGCTATTCCGAAAGATAAGGCTCGCCCTTTAGGCCATCTTTGTTCTTCTTAGAGGGTGAAGTATGCAGACGCGTCCCAGGATGACCGGGTGCACCCAGATTGAAGACCTCAATGGCATCTTCAAAACCACAATACAGCCGATCCATAGTAGGGGCGAAAGCCAAACTGTGTGGTGCAATGAAGCGTTCGCGGTGATCCACGATCGGGTAAGATGCCCGTAGCTATACAACATTGCCTAAATCTTGACAGATATATCCAAATAATTGGGTACATACTCGACCGTCAGACGCGTGCAATAACTGAACCGGGCGTTCCCGCACAGAAGCAGCAAAGCAAAAGGTGGCAGGGTCCATGGGTGAAGCAGTTGGAAACCAGGAATATTCGACTATAGGCGATGGTTGAGGCATCTCAGCCAGATTCGCATCGTTTTCGACCATTAGCCCTTCAGCATGGCTCAAAGGAGGCTTTGAGAAGAGTTGAAACTGGTGGTCTTCCGAGGCGGCGAGGAAACAAGAACCATCAGCACACCACTTCGCTTGTCTGGCAAAGTTGGTTTTTGTGTATGGGTTGGGAGCAGCGGTCTGAGATTCCAGCGAATGGTTGAATACAAAATGTGGTGGCGTCCAAATTTGTGGTGCTTCTGGCTGGGGGTCAGTCATGGAGATTCGTAAGAGGAAGTAAATGTAAATGTGCGGAGATTGAATTCACTGTCAACTACAAAAACATGATGAGCCATAGGCGTTATGTACTATCTATAAAATTAGATACTAGTGTCCGAAATTTGTGGGGGCTATGAGACCAAGGTCAGGAACGAGCACCCGAATATCTAGGGGATACGCACTCTTCAGCGTGGGCTATGGAAGAGTCCCTCAGTATGTCAACTCGATCCAAGCGATAGAACGGAAGACCCACCCCAGTGCCCGGTATCCAGCTTCTCCAAGATCATGTTGGGAAAGTACTGCTGTAAGGTATTAATATTATGTCTATTAATGAACCTGTTACGAAAAGAAGCCGGCAGAAGTCAGCGTTGTACGATGAAGTACATGACAGCTCGTTACGCAACTTGCTCTTCTCGCCCTTTATGAACAATGTCCGTCCCAACCAAGTTCTCACCCCAGACGGATATGGGAAAGACCCAAGCTCTGGGATCGCAGAAGCGAGGATATTCAAGGGGACTTGGAACTTAGCATGCGGGCTTTGGGAAGTGGGCGACACGAAGTTGGTCAAGAGAAATGCGCGAACAGATGGATCCTGGTGAGGCACATGGCGTTACAACGGGATCCCTCTGAACAGAAAGCCCAGCGACACACACATTTTCCCATTTGTGGAGAAACAGATCCGCGTCCTTTCGCGATTTGATGCCTTGGTGCTCGATCGCTTGCATGGCCTTCAGATATCCCATGAACTCCGAAGACAGAGATCCAATGGAAGGAGCTATGTCGACAACAATGAGGTTGGACAGCAGAGATGGAGGGAGTTGAGGATCTAATGCCACCGTCATAGATACCTTGCCTCCCCTGGAATAGAAATGTCTTTGAGCAGAGTTTGGTGAAGGCAAGTGAAACGGCCTAACATGGAATGACCGATGAGAGATATGTTCTGTAAGCCGTGCTTTTGGCAGAAATGCAGAACGTCCGCGGCCATGTGTGAGTAGGTCATGCCAGAGACATGAGGTGATGAGCCATGGTTCCGCAGGTCCTGGACGCGGTAAGAACCTCAGCAGAATGCGTCAAGTCAAAGATCATACGAGCGTATAGACGGGTCGATGGAGTTCTGTACTAAAAGCTTTGGCCAACGACTTCCAGTTTCTTTTTGATCCGCTGGTAGGGATGTCAATTTCCTAAATGTTTTGCGTGTTTATGCAGAGACTCATCGTACAGAAGGCCGTGGAGGATGACCAAAGGCTTCCCAATGGGCTTGTCGCCGTGAATGGGAGCATGCAGATCATACGCGAGGTCGACCGGATGGATTGAAGTCGACGATAAGCCTACAACAGACGTTGATGAGTTTTACGCGTCCGACCGTTGCTTTTCTAGTCACCTCTTGGCCACGAGCGAAGCAAGGGCTTCCATCGACATGGTCGCAAGAAATGAGAAGAAAGAGAATTCATGGGGACTTCGAGGACGCAAGCGCCCACTACCTCCCACCACGTGGACGAAACGCGTGAACGCTGGAAGCAGTTTGTGTTGACTCTGCCTTTACGTTCTCGACGGTGCAAACCATCTTTCAACCGACGTCAAAATTTCAAAGCCATAAGATTGAAGGACCCCACTCTCGATCCCTGCAATTTGTGTCCACGTCTCGGTCATCTTTGCGATTGCTTCGGGCACTTTTTNGGGTCGCCCGGCTACTGGAAGGGATTTGTGCAACGATGCATCCTGAATGCGAGGGCCGTTCCAAATTCCCGATCTCATTCGCCATTCGCCCCCTTGTGGACGACAAATACCACATTCTAGGGGGATACAATGCCATGTTCTGTTCCTCGCAGCCAGTAATCACAACTGCTTCTGCTTGAGCAGACCCTGGCAGGAGGCTTGAATATGGTAGGAGCATCACTGCCGTCAGAATTGGGGGAACGAACGTCGATTCTTCGTCTGATGTGCCCCATGCAATGCGAACATGCTGGCTTCTGTATTTTTCTGGAATACGGATCCTATATGAGCTGTCAAGTGTACGCACCCTTATGAGTCGGCCCAAAATCTTCGAGCATAGCATGCCCTCGAGATTCACAACCGGGATCTTCTGTCTCCGTGGTTCTCGCTGCCTCGCCCCTTGACCCTAGCTCAGCTTGGCTCACGAACTGTTTCCCTGCACAATGATCCACACTTCCGCGATCAGCGTCCGAAAGACAATCATCAAGTCGCTGTCGAGCTCGCTTATCCTCTGAAACACCAGTTCAACGTTCATGGGTCACCGCGTCACAAGATTCAAGCATCTCGTCTCGCTTCACTTTTCGCACTCTTCCATCAATGCTCCTCGACAATGAGCGGTTCGTCTCGCTGTCCTGTCCTTCAAAGAACCACGGTTAGATCACATGATTACCTCAATCCCTCGCCCATCTTCTTGGCGACTGCAAGTAGGCTGAACACGATTGAGGTCGAATGGACATCTGAGGTGGCTTGGAGGTGGCTGCCTTCTTTACGCGTCATTCTCCATTCGATCCCAGTCCCTCCGCGATGTCCACTCAGCTTTCGCAAGTCCAGGTTGCTGATGGGGCCCCTCGTGGAATACTTCCCAGACGATCATAATGAAACCTACCTCGCCGCCAGCGCGCCGTCCATGCAATTCCTTGAAATCACGCCTATGATCACCCACTTTCGCGTTTTGGATCCACTACCAGGTTCCAACTATGTTACCCAATCTAAAATCATACATCAATCTATCTCATCAATTACCTAGTCGCGATCTGGATTAAATGGGCAATCTTTCCTGAGATCGATTCCACATACTTTTTGAGCGTCTCCCTCCCCCATGCCCGAGCTTAGCCTTATTCTCCTCCGCGACTCTCTTGGAGACCCTATGCATACACTAGGCGATTATCCCAAACGGCTGAGGCTTTTAGAACTTTCCATCATTTATCGCGCCGAAGGTGGGTGTCATCTCCCGTTTGCTCGTCTATCCATCGTTTTCATCATCATCCCTTCTGATTTGCAGGACGCTACTTGCGTATTGAATGGCCTCCCCGCTTACCCGCTTACTGCGTCTTGGCGCAGACGCCACTCGGCAAGAATGGTAGTCCAGCTTTGTGACGATCCGCCATATGTCATCTTGAGTTATGATTCAGGATATACGAACTGACCAACGAGAGTGCGAGAAACGGAAGAGGCGATACAGAGGCGACGAGTGGACCCCCAATGGTAACATAACCTACTTCATCTTCTCGACCTTGATCATGTGTCCTCAGTTCGAACTTGACGGGTGCTTTGCTTCGACAGAAAGACGTTTTNACTCCCAACTGCCCGACTTCCACTTTATCCGCGCAACGTACGTGTAACACTCATACATCATTACCTGGTATCTCGGGTGACGGTGCCCGACAATTCATCGAGACTAACTTGAAGGGACTTGGAAAGATGGATTGAATGCAAGCGAACCAGACAAACCAGAACGCTGAGGATATGAAGGTCGTATGAAAGTACAACATGGCGTATCGTAGTGTCCCAAAAGTGGTTGGGGATAATTACACTAATTGTCCTTGGATTAAATGACTACGAAGTCTGTCGTTTGAGATATGTGAAGGAGTCCGTGAAGGTATCAAGATACAAGTCCGAGAATTTAGGCGCAGTTGAAGTAGTTGCCTTTGATAACAGCGGGGCATCCCTGGGTATCTGTGGGCAACATAATCAGCATGTCTGCTAGAACAGGCAAGCGGTATAGCGTACCTTTATTAAGTGGGCAATCCGCTGGGTCATCGCAGCACTTTATGCATGCACGCTTATCGGCAGGTTCAACGAGTTCGACGTAGTGTTTGTAACCCAGGCAGACAGAGCCTTCTGGGTTCCCGCGTCCACCAGCGCCTCCGGAGGAATCGTACTGTCCTCCGCCGTCGTTAGTGTTGAGTCGGGATAATTTCTCCGGGCGGATACAGCCAGTTACTATAAGATCGGACGATATAAGTTTACGCGACTTGGCCAAGCACGATTGAAGACTCACGTTGTGCGTATCGCTTGCCGCTCTTTCCGTTTCCCGTCTTAAAGGCGACGTTACTCCAGAAGTCGGCGGGTAGCTGACCCTGTTTGGATGAATAACGACCGGCGGGCGAGCAGTATGTCTTCATGCCACCAGGATATTCAGAGTCACCAATATTTGTGTGGGGATTTCTGGATATTAACAGGGAAGCGGTATGAGGCGGGGAAGAAAGAGGCGAATATTTGGAGAAGGACATACCGTGGCATGATCATGCAGAACAGATTAGCATCTGTGACATAGACGATGTTGTCTACAGCGGCTCGAGGCTCGACTGGCATGGGGGTGGATAGTGCGCCAATAGCCGAGAGACATAGAAGTATGAGTTGTGACTTTAGCATGTTGTTTAGTTGCTAGCAGAGGGTATTCAAAAAATGAATGAGGGTTCTGCGCTCTAAAAGTGGTCCCTTTATATGATGGACGAAGAATCGCCTAGGCTATTGGCCGACGACGGTCCGCGGAACGCTCTTGCAGGCTGGGACGGATGATCCGTTGAGGGCAGTTGAGGCCGAAAAACAAACGTCTGTGATTGGCTCATGGCAAGTCAGTTGATTGGATGACACATGGCCAGAAATCTGGCTGAGGGGGATTTCAAGCCGTATGTTAGGGCCCCTAGGGCTGGACTCTGGGGGAGGGCCCTCGATCACAAATCAATATTTGTCCGGAAGGGGCGGAGGGTGGAGAAAAGAGAATCGGTAGGGACTACGAGTCGTAGATATAAGGCATCAGGAACCCTGAAGAGTTGATATTCTGACATTTATTCGCAGGTATCCCTCTGGTAGAAAGGACAAAAAGTGCGCGGAAGTCTGGATGATTTGTGTCCACAAAGATTAGAGCCAGGATAGGGTGGCAGGCGTGCACCCGACGAAGCGATGGACTCGTTCAAGTGGTCAGGGAAGTAGGCCGATGCGAAGCTCTATGTGTTTGGAGGACCGTCTTTCTCCCTTCCAGCAGATCGAAGGCAGAATGCAGTCATGGGAGAGATGGGTTCGGCAAGCTACAGCCCCAGGAAATCAGAGAAGTTGCCCAATGGAACACGACGTGACGGCGTACCACACGTTCAAGAAATTAGTGCAGCTGCCTTACGTGTCAGCGACAAAGGTCGACATTGGGCCTGAAGCCCTGACGTGTCCAAGATAAGGGCTAGGGATGTTGGCAATTCAAGATACAGCCAGTGATGCAAAGGGAGCTATGAAACAGGATCAAGCTGACTGAAACCTGAAATCGGAAAAAGGATGGATTTTTTTTGGATAGCCCGAGTTGCATGAGGTGAGCAGTGAATGCAGTTGACGCGTCGAAGCACATAGCTAAAGGAACTGTCACGGTCGTTGAGGCGTAGCCGTGGGCACACTTCGGAGCGGAACGAAGAATCGTGATCCCTAACCGTTGGGGGTGGTTGCGCTCGGGTGATAAGAAAACACGAAAACGCACATAAAAGCGCGGCCCTCGATGAAACTAAGGCCCAAACTCCCCCACGAAAGTTCATATTGGAAGTCTTTCGCCGGGAAGTCTACATCAGTCAGATGACAGTCATACCTATTTTCCCTTGCGCCGTGTCTGATAATGCTGAGGGAAGTAAGTCATGCATCCGGCCGACAGATGAAGCTATATGGACCATAGTCGGGCGTTCAGATTTTCGCATCATAGATATAATACCATAAATTTCGAGCTTTCCAAAAAGGCTGGCGGCGCCCTTGTAGTCGTCTTGGAGTTGGAGACGGTGAAAGTTTGAAGGCCAAGGCGGCGGCGAGCGCTTTTCAGTTTATAGAGTACACGTGATATGCGAGATTTCAGGAGATCCCTATTCTTGTAGTGCTTTAAATTTGACAGCGGTTGTRTCCTTATCCTCTGGCTCTTCCATCGAYCGCGAGGTATCTCTGATTTGGATTAATATCAGGGGTATGGCCAAAGTTAGGCTGACGACGACGAGGATCCAAGTTGAGAGAAACATCGTCATATACCTAGAGTAGAGAGTAATTTTACTAGATCGTTCGGGGAGTATGAAAACCTTCGACTTACGGGCGTTTTACAGCATCGAGCCTCCATGCTCCGGCGGCTCCGGCGGATTGGATTGATTTATCTAAGACTAGAGTTAGAGGCCATCTCCTCAGGAGAGTGATCAGGCTTAACAAAAGCCAGCTAGGTGTGCAAGCTGAGCAGCGTCATTTGAAAGAGCGCCAATCAACCAGAAGGTGAAGGTTTGGAATATAGCATCGAGAACTCCACAGAGCATGTAAAGAAAAATCCGAGGAATGTATCCGTTATCGAATATGTCCATTTTCGAGGCATCCGGCGGGATAGACAAACGTGAGTAGCTCCTGGGCCGGATACTTGAGTAGATGGAGCAAAAGGCAAAGTTGGGGTCTGGGATACATACCTTTGGTACATGTATGCCCATATATGAACTACGAAGGAGAGCAGAAAGACAAGCGACCAAGTGATCATGGCTCTGGATCGACGAGGCACAGTTTTCTTGTCAAGTACCATAGACAATCCAAGGGCCCCGAAGATTTGAGAAAGCCAGTATACCAGATTGTTCAGCGACCGCGCTCGGATATTGAAGACCGCAGCGTTGAAGTCATTGAATTCTGAGAATTATGTGAGGCACGAGGGAAACAAGTTCCATTAGAACGAGAGCGTACGCCATGTATAGAACCAGTTGCTCGCGAAGAACATTGGGAAGAGTAAGAAAATCGTTGGGTATGTCTTGAGAACCACCCAAAGACCATAAATCTCTTTCTTCCAGGTCGAATTCCGAGTGATGAGAACCTGAGAGCCGTCTGTTCGGCGAACCTTGGACGGATCTGCCATAGCGAGGGGTATTGCACTCCCGGATAACGTAAGCGCAAGGAACGCGATCTAAAGAGTCTATCAGAGATATGTGACAAAGAACTCGGAGCTGACGAACGTAGGTCCCGTTTCCAACTAGATAGTGAGGGGTGAACCCATTTTCAGTGTGATGAGACGAAGGACATGGGCCTACCGGAGTTGCTCTGAGCCCAGAGGTCAGTAAGAGGTCAGTAAGTATACGATGGACGACAAATGGACGATGTCGGGAAAAACATAAGTACCTACCTGAGAGCGAAAGTTTTCTGATAAAGATACCACTGCACCAACAACGGCACCCATGTTGAATATGGCCCAAAATATCCCGATGAATAGTCCCTTCTGTGACTCCGTTGGGTAAGACAGCATGAGGGAACCTTGCGCGGCCCAAAGCATCCCTATGGGGGTTTGAGTCAACTTACGAAGGGTGCATGGAAAGGGCGTGAAACGTCACGTACCAGCGCATAATCCTTGTATTGCACCAGCAGCGATGACGAACCCACCCGCTCTTGAATGAATGTTCAAGGTCAGAAACGAGCCGATATACAGCGCGTATCCGAGGCTTCCGATAAACAGGGTAGTGCGAGGACCTAGCCTATTGTTGATCGACCTACCACGACGCAGGCAGCAATTAGACGCTGAGTAACGCGAGTTTAATGAGCAACGTACCCAGAAAAGAATGCTGAAAACGCAAACACGGCATAATGGGCAGCATTTGAGTTAGCACTGGTGGCGGAATCCACCTGTCCAGCGGCTCCAAGACCGTTCAAAGCGTTGAAAAGCCCTTGATAGATCATTTGTATGAGGACGCGACGCAGAATCACGTAACGAGGCGACACACCTGGGCACATGAAGAATATGAGGGCAAGCACGATAACCTAGGGCAGGATAAGCATCTTCAAAAGGTGCCATCACTACGACGAACGAACCTGCGTCACTGGGTGATAATACAACCTTCGTAGAAGCGATTCCGAAGGACCATCTCCGAGTCCTTGACTTTCGACTGAGTATTCGCGCATTGTCAGCCCAGCCGTTGGTGTACGCAAGGAGTCGTGCTGCAGGGAAGACCATTTGTTACTTATCTTTCAGGTGAGCATGTGACGACAAGAAGCTTTACAGATCTATTTTTGTGATATTACCGGACGGTGTGTTTAAGGGTCGCGGATTTGGGGAGTTCATGGACATCGAGCATTGAAGAGTACGATATGCCGTACTAAGGACAGTGACGCGTCATAGTGATGGTGTGGACGGCGAGGCGGTCCAATGTCGATAGTCGTCCCTAGAAGGGGAAGTCCTGCGTAGTATGGGTATAAGAAATGACAGGCCTAGGGAAACGTCGAAGACACTGACCAGCGAAGGAGGTTCGACTCAAGGTGAAGTCAGGGTCAAGGAACACAAAAGTGATCAGTCACGGTGGCTTCAATCATAGGAGTTCGTTAGGAGTCTAGGAGTTGAAACGAGGGTAACCGTGAGCACCCCTTCTCTCCCAGGCAAAACACCCTTACAGGAGTGTTCGCTAACCTTCCTACCGTTTTCGACGAGAGGAAAGACCCTATAGCAATGTAATTGGTTAATGGGGACATTTTCCCGTAGCGAAAACAAACATAAGTGAGCGAACATTGTTGAAGAAGGATTTTAGCAGTTCGAAAAGGAGTGGCGTCTGACAGTGGGGGAAAGTCAGCGTCGCGAGAGTTACATAGCAAGATTGCACAGCACACAAAGAATGAGATCTGTAGATGACGATGAATACAATTACAAACTACTGAGAGAGGTGGGAAGATAGCGTCGTATGAGGACAGTAGAAGCTATATACGCCTTCAGACGCGCCTACAAGTCCTTCATCTCCTAGTCTCAGAGAAGACCGGACAAAGGTCATCCTCAACGTCGTTAGTACCTAGCAAGTTCGCAGCTTCTTCCCTCGATACTTGGCAGAATCTCCCTTCGTGAGGTCCTTCGTGAGGACAGACTTGATCCACCTTCGACAAGCTAGCCAGTCGACGTCTGCACCTTTGAGAGAATGGTGCGAGCGACAGTGTTGCGCCAGTAAAGTCTTCCGAGCGAACATAGCGCCGCAACCGTTCTCCTTGTTGTCATCGTCTGTGGACGTGTAAGGACAAACCCATGCCTCGGAGCGCTTTTCTGCGCGGCACCGTTTGAGATGACGGGCCGTTAAAGTGGTCTCGCCGAAGCCCCTGATCGTGTGGGTGATGGGTTGCAGAGGTGTCGGTTTAAACGCGTCCGCGACCAGCGTTGGGGGTGCCGGGACACGGAAAGTGAATGCGTTAGCGGATCCGACTCCGAATTTGAAGGGAGGAATAGCGGGCTCTTGAGTTGTCGAAGTTGCAAGTGGGATCGACTTGGATGGAGGCGTGGAGATAG
>JAPEVF010001347.1:0-10769 GCA_029747585.1 Pleurotus djamor | reverse complement strand
AGCAGATACATCAGCAGGGGTCAGGACTTTCATATCAGGATCTCCACGAAGAGCTACAGCAGCAAGACCAAGGGTGGTGGCCAGTGTGAAAGGGATAGCAAACCTAACAATGAATAAAATCAATCAGAGATATGACCAAAGCGTATTGAAAGTCGACTGACCATGCCAAACCACCAAGGAGATACGCTTTGACTGTGGTCGCCGGTCGACTGGCAATGGCTCTCTGCCAGTACGCTTGATCCTGGAAAACGGTGGCGAAGTTACCAATGATGTTGATTACTCCGAAGATGAGGCCGTTCTTGGACCGCATGGTGACGTATGAGCCATGGGCGTTCCCATCGACTGGGTTCGCAGCAGAAGCAGCGACCAGGAGTTCGTGCATTCGTGCGGGCGAGCCTATTTTGTCGGAGGTGGCGTAGACTGTGAACACGAAGACGAGGATGATGGCGAAGAGAACTGTGGTGTGCGTACTGGGTTGGGGGTGGGTAATGTGAGTGACAAGGAGAGAGAGCGGATGGTAAGGAGGACTCACTAATCGCAAAGTAGGGTTGATCGCATACCACCGACGACGACATAGATGGCAACACCGAGAGGTATCAAGAAACATGCCTATGGTACGACGATGAGCACATTTACAATGAAGTTTCGCAGATAAAATGCTTACGGCGATGGTGCTCATACCAGTGAGATCGGTGACGGTGGCAGAGCCCCCAAGGATGAGCATACTTGACACAATGATGTTGGTCGCCATTCTACGCAGATGTGGTAAGGAAGAGGAAAACCATGAGCGACGATGCCAAAACATACCCGAAGAACATGAAAATCCCATGAGCAAGGGTTCCCCATCGAGCACCGACGATTTCAAGCCAGGTGTGGGCATACGGTGCGTTCATCTTGAGCTTAGCAGCTAGCTACAAGGACATTAGGTGACCTGCCGAGAGTTGGGCCGAGGAAAGCACTAACCATAGCAAAGAGTAGTACTTGGATGGTAGCACCGGCGCCATACCAATAAGGTCCCGAGATTCCATATCTGTAGCCCACCGCGCTGGATTGTAGCTGGTTCAAAGTGGCGTGAGGATAGTGGGTAACAAAGGTATGAAGGAACCTACCAGGGTTGCAGCCCAAGTCCATGCAGAAACGATACCAGAGGCGATTAGCCCCGGTTTAACGCTACGAGACGCACTGCTGAATTCCTCTGAGTTCTTGGGCGAAAATGCGGTGTACCGGGCCTGGATGGCCGTAATACCCAACATAAAAGCGCTGAAGAACAGACCGATTCCTAAGTGGAAAGAGAAGAATCACAATCAGAACCAGATCATAGTCGACATCGAAAGAAGGGAGGCAACAAAAGAGGACGGTTACGATAACTAAATGACGATGAATGATAAACGGATCAATTTGGTGCTTACCGACGACTAATATGATACCCCACAGCACAAAGGGCGGAGACGTGAGTTAGACCATACGCATGTGAGATCATCGGATTGCGTACCAACGCCATATCCGGCGCCTTGAGGAAGGACGTGCTCGGAAGACATAGATGGGAAAAAGGAAGAGAGAAAGTTCACGAAGCGATCTTGGGGAGCTTCAGATGGAGTTCAGAAGTCGCTGCTCGTTAATATACTGGGAAGTAAGTCCAGGCACGAGCGAGAAGACGGCCGAAACGATAGTCAACGGAATCCCTTGACTCGACGATTGAAGGCAGAGGGAGATAAGCTGGTCAATTTCATGGCAGACGAGTAGTTCTTATCTTTGGGGCAGGCCGTGATGGTTTAGGCGCAACCGATAAGGGGATGAAGAAGTCAAATCGTGGAACCTGAGCATATGGGCACCCAGGCGCTTGCGACCCATTTTATCAATGGGCGACTGGCCTTCAAGGCGGTCTTCGACTCGATCGAGCTTTGGCTCTACTCCAAGAGCGAATGCGACTGCGCAAAACGATTTCTTCTGTTTTATCCAGTCATCTGGAGACAAAAGTACAAGAATTGGCAACTTGGCCCATAAATATAGCTGACATCGTTCGCGTGAGCTAGTTGATGAGATAGCACCAACGGGCTTAAGACGCACGTTATATTGACACCAGCATTTTGACTCCCAGGACCTCTGGTCAAAGTAAAAGAAACGCCAATGCAGGGTCTTCACGAACCAGAATACTGAGTTCCTTGCCAAACCAACGCTCATGCAGCCCGAGAAAGTGGTCAATTCGGAGTCTTCCTTATCAGTTTTGTATTGATGTGCGTGCCCTGCAAGTTTCGTGGCAACAAACGGCAAAGTGCCACCACGTCGCGTCTATGATGGGCCGTGTCAGAGCGGGGNAACATGGTGGCAGAGGGAAAAAAGGTTGTGCCACAGACGCGCCTCGAGGCAGCTTCAGGGGCACACTGCTTCCCCTCTCTCTCACCATCGTCCGCAACGATGTCGCGGTTCAACCGCTTCCAGCTCATCGTCTTCGCCGTGTGCGTCGTCTTTGGTGCTCTTTTCTTCACGCGAGCAGCCTCGCTCAGCCTCGCAAACACGAGCATCGAGCGCTTTTGTGCATCAACCGGATTTATTAATTCCCCATCCGTCGACGAAAACGTCCTTGTCGACGCGCATATACCAGAGTCAGAAACTGTAGCTGCACCACCAGAGTCGGAAAATGTTATTGGGCTCCATGTTGAGTCTCTGACAAGGCGATGGAACGACCATGAGACTCGGTTTGTCCGGGGTTCACCGGGCTACAGTGAGTTCTTAAATATCATTTCATTTTCGTCAGGATAGCTGAGGCGACGGTGATGCAGTGATGTTTGAGAACCTTTACCTACATAATGGAACACTCTGTTCGTGCTGTAAAACTCTACTGCGAGAGACCGCCGTTGACGGCCAATTTGGCCAGGATAGACGCGATTACCTCCCTGCCCAAGGCCATACCCAAAACCGCGAATATCCTCAGCGACCCGCCAATTTCAAAAGAGGACCATGATGAGAACCCTCCTGCGACGGCTCAAAGATGGCGAGTTATCACCCCGGTGCAAGCGGACGCACTTTTCGGCAAGCAGGGTGCAGGCGTTCTCGCAGGGAGTACGTTTTTCTTCAATGACGGTCCGGGGAAGCGTGGATTTCTGGGTGTGTATCTTATCAGTACCCTGAGCGCGACGCGGCTAAACTGATCATCCTTTAGGACACTACTTGTATGTGCTTCGATCGAGCATTGCCGTCATGGCTTCTCACTTTCCCTAGTCACTTCGTCGCTGAAGCCTTTGCTGGCGCCTGGCGTGTGCACTCGTCTTCACCTCTGAATATCTACCTCAACACCGCCAAGGATACCGTACTGCCTACCCGAGTCATGTTCCCTCGTGGAAATGACTGGAGAGATATTCGAGCGAATTTGAATGCGTCCGTAATTCTCTCTTTTCTTCCGCTTCAGCGATGATCCTTAGTACTTAAAAATAGCTGGTTTCTGGCCACCGTCCTTCCGAACACTGCTGTCGAAGACATATACCAATGGGAAGGTGAGCCCACGCCACTGAATTTCACATTTTGGAGTCCTGACAACGCGACTTCTTTGTTCCGTGTGGTAGATCGCGCAAAATCCAATTCAGTGCATGTTTTCTCGCAGGTTATCATTGTAGACAGGTGGACTGCACATAGGTCTTCTGGCAGCGAGGCTCAGATATGGAACAAAATGAGTGCCGGTGCGTCGCTCCTCCCACTTGCTTTTGC
Organism: Pleurotus djamor; assembly: GCA_029747585.1. Taxonomy (NCBI): domain Eukaryota; kingdom Fungi; phylum Basidiomycota; class Agaricomycetes; order Agaricales; family Pleurotaceae; genus Pleurotus; species Pleurotus djamor. The sequence goes on along the minus strand of JAPEVF010001347.1, from coordinate 7,067 downwards.
CACCCTCATCGGCCGACACGTCATAGATGTAATGACTACCCCGGCACCCTTTGATTGGTTTGCGCCTCTTAGGACGTCACTCATGCAGGGGCTGGGTATTCATGGAAATGAGCGTTCAAGACCTGTAGTCACCTACGTCGATAGGTCGGTCCCCACACTACTCTGGTCCGACGACCATCCTAATCTCTAGTCCTTCAGACAGGCAACTGGGCGTAAACTGGTTGCTGAAGATCACGAAGCTTTGATGGAAACGCTGAAGACACTCGCCAGGGAGAAGGACATCGAAGTCAACGCGGTTCAAATGGAGTTCCTGTCGAAGGCAGAGCAGTTTGATATCAGCACGCGTACGGATGTGAGTGAGGTTACCTTGCGTTCATGGAAATCTGGCTGACGACAGCTTTTGTACGACAGATCATGATTGGCGTCCACGGAAATGGCTTGTCACATCAGATGTGGATGAAGCCTGGCGGCACGGTTTTTGAATGTCAGTCGATTTCGATCTAGGTTTCTTCGTCTCCTTCACTCATTCTTCCCATAAGTCTTTGATGAAGGAGGGTTCCAACGTAAGCTCTAGAGTTTCTATTAGCTTTCTTCTGAGATGAACATCGCTCATTTCTAGGTGACTACCAACTGGTTCGTGATCGCGCTAGGTTTTCCTTTCGCGCTTACCTTACTCTATCTTCAATAGCTGGCCGAAGCCATGCACCATACCCACCACGTCATCTGGAACGATACTTATCATACGACCTGGCGGAAAGAGCGGAGTACGCAACAGTTCTTTCTCACAAAATGGGACGATGTTGACTATTCCTCAGAGGTGGCTATGACGCCCAACTTCAACAATGTACATCTTTATGCACCTTTGATGTACGGCGAGCTCGGCGGGCTGATCGACAAGATTCGCGCTTCAAGAGAACAGCCGTAGTCAGGCTCAAGAGTGTCGATCCCCGGTTTGCTTTCGTGTTTTCTATGTTTTCTTCGGGCCGTTTGTTTGTTGTTTTCGCTGTTCTGTTTCGCGCGCTCTCCCCCTTGGTTGTTGTGGATTAACGAGTTTGTTATGATAGAATGTTTTAATAATGTTAATATGTTTATAGAGGTTTATCGGACGGGGGCTGTACTTCCCTCGCGCAGCACATCACATATCACAACCGGATGGCCACCTCACACAAAGCGTTCGTGGACCACGAGACAGGCGCAACAAAGGAACGATGGTTTCGCGAATCGCCTATGAAACAATCTTTCTTTTCCCTCTTCACTCTCTTCACTCCCCTTGCTTGCTTTGACGTAGACAAGTTTAAAACCTCTGTGTTTTCCGTCATCTCCGTTTCCCTCATGTCCACGCTCTTCCCGATCTTTTCAGCACATCACGCAGCGAATCTAGACGCTTTGGCACCCACACAGACGAAGAAAGCCAAACGAACGACGAAGGAAACGATGAATAACGTACGTCCTATGCATTGAAGCTTGAAGGCTTTGGGTCTCGCAATGCGGTTCTGACTGCTGGCATGCAGGAAACGCGTGTTACATCGGAGGCCCCTCTTCCTAGTGATAGGGGTGAGTTTCTCCTTTCTAGCCACTCATTCCGCAACTCAAGTTGGTTTTTTCGGGCCCAGGGTGCGAGTTGGACGGTGCTCAGAATGGCAAGTCATCGTCTTCACAGACGGAAGATAAACCCCGTATCTGGATCTCGTGGTGGTTCGCGATCACTGCTGTCAACATTATAGGCCAAACGCTGTATTCCGTGTATCTTTTGTGGTGCGTCTCTTCGTTCATACATCGAGCGGTCTTGATCTATCTACCATGTGTCTGATCTATACTCCAGGTCACGATCTATGACGCTGTATAGCGTCCCTTGGACATGGCCGTACTGTGTAGTGTACCGGGAAATCCTTGAGGCCATTAGGCTCAGAGGCATGGACCAAAAGGTGTCTCTATTCACCGCTACCCAGTGTACGTACATCCTTCTGTCCTGATCTAACCTTCACTAATACCATTTCCTTTGAGGACTTCCAGTTTCGATCGCCGTCGCAGATGTCATGGAGACCATCGTGAAGGTTGTCTACCTTCACTTGGCCCACCGCCAGGCTTCACCAGCTGCAGGCCTGGTAGGGTTTGCAGCGGCCTTTATGAATATCACGAAAGCGAGTATCTTTTGGGCGCAAGATTTTTGCTGTACCCCGCAATACCGAAGTATGGATGCGTTTGAGTTTCTTGGTCAGAGGGCTCCTGGCGCGTACGTGATGCAATTGCGTTCCACTAACTCGCTCGAGAAACTGATTTACGATTGGGATGTGACGATAGGTTCCGAATGATTATAGCGATTGCAATTGCTGCTCGGTTCGGAAGTGATCTCGTCCGGAAATTGCGAAAGACCAACTGAAAAGGCTGTTGGGGCCCNGAACTCTTTTTTNCCTTCTTTTTYNCTCCGCCATACACACGTCTAATTGCCCCATCAATATCTTTATGTTTCATGGCTCAGTCCTTCATGTGGTTGTTGAATACTTATATGTATGATTATGCCCCGTTTCGAGTGGTCCCAGAGGAGTACTATGTGTGGGATATTACGTTGATCTTGCTCGGCGACCATTTTGGCAAGACGTTTTTTATTCGCGACTTCTCATGTAAACCACGTCTTGCGACTGTACCTCCTCCTGACTAGCACAACCAACAACACTCCGACTGAACATACGATCAACGAATACGCTCCAGCAGCTTGACCAGCGACCACCGAAAAGCCACCCGCTTCACCGTGAAATCCTGCTTCCGCCTCTGAAGAGTTGGGGTCTAAGACCAGGATGGCTGCACTGACAAGGGACACGCCCACGAAAGCGTGGATAGCGGAGAATATCCCAAGTAATCTCACTGCCCATCGGACGACGAGGAATCTTTCGAGAAGATTACCATCGGTGTCCAGGAGAGAAGTGACCGCAGCGGATATAACGGCGGATATAATGAAGCAACAGGCGGCCCAGGAGATGAGGACGAGGTCGCCACGGGTACCAGAGAAAACTGTGCTCCAAGCCATTCCTGCTCCGAAAAATGAGACGCCGCTTAGTGTAAGGAGGTTGACACTTTTTTATTGAGGTGAAATTGGTCGACTTTCGGCAAGCTCAGGATATAAACGCACCGATGTGAAGTACTTGAGCTCAGGGCTTGAGACGGTGGTTGGATAATTCGTGGAGGTTCGAAGTTGATCCGTCCTCTCTGGCGAGGGTTGTAAGACTGATTATTTAGGATGGAAGGCGGTATCTTCTCTTGAGGAGCGGGAGATATGGTACTCGTTGGCGCAGAGGATCCGCCACCTTGGGTGAGACCGTATGTTTGGGGTTCATAGACTTCTGGAAGCGGCATTTCATGGATCGAAGGACTCGGGGTGCGAATCCTATCACTGTGACCTTCTTCGTGGATATCAGACATCCCAGATTCCGGATCGTCGATCTGCGGTGAAATTGAGCGGGGATGGCAACGTCATCGGGAGCGGGATTGGCAGTAAACGTACCGCAGAGGGACCAGGATTGATGCGAGAGCCAAGGACTTGTCGCGCATTCAACATGGTAATATGAGCAAAAGACTGCAAAGCAAATTTGTAGACGATATCCACATCTTGGACCTGATTATTTATTAGAATTTTCAACGAATTGATGAAGGAAGAAAAAAACGAACGTTCTGCCGTGCGGATTGCAATTTGTCTGGGATGGGTGCCTCGACATTCTGAGTTGATCAAGTCACCAAGAGAGGTGACTGACGAGTGATTTGTGTGACGTACAAGCTTATACATTGTCGGTGTCTTCTGCTCAATCAGAGAAAGTATGTATTGAACGCCGCAGGTGACTTCGGACGTTGCCTAAAAGCATGTTTTATNGTTTGATTGGGCGAGATAAAGGACTCGGATACCTTCGATGTGTCTATGTCTGTAAAACGCGCTGTCATACGAGACAGTTCACTTTCCTGTCAGAAGAGGGATTTATGTAGCGTGAGGCGAGACCATGGACTCAGTGATAAGGAAGTAACATCAGACTCACGAGGCGATTGACGATTTGAACCAGTGTTTGGGAGTTTGCCGAGATGATATCTGCTTGGTCAGTCTCGGGACAAAAAGTCTGCCTGAAGTAGTTCCATTTACTCTCCCAACGTGAGGTAAATACATCCAGTGCTTGAGGATCGTGATATGGAACTGGGGTCGAAGACAGACCACGAATCCAGGTCTGCAGACTTGAGTCGCCAGGAGGCGACAAAGAGATCTGGATATAACAGGGTTTGCCAGTTTTAGTTTACACAGCTTCTCACCGAAGAAGTAGAGCATCAACGATTGGAAATGCTAGCCAAGGCAACTGACCGAAGTAGGTACTGGTGGAAGCTGTAACGGCTGGCTATACTAGATAAGAATTCTCGTCAGTGAGATCGATCCTTTTGTAGATTTGAGGCGGCCATGATATACCGAGTGAGGTGTATATTGATCGTTCGGGTCCATTACAGTTGGTCGAAATAGTCAGTTGACAGCAAGACACCTCCTTGATGGGACAGTGCTTGGGAGGCAAAACGAACTGGGAAGTAAGCGCTGGACGTGACTCATGTGGCAGTGCTTCTGGTTCAATCGAACCACGGTCGGTGCTGGTCCAGTTTACCATCCGGTCCCCACGCGATGTCCTCAGGTTTATCATGGCTCCAGCCTTTCTTTGCGAACAAACCGAAGAGCAATCAATTACTGCCGCCAGAACTCGTCATGCTCATCATCCAGGACTCCGAATTGGCCGACCTATACTCGTTCGCCATGACTTGCCGTTATTTCCAGAGTATCTGCTTGCCTATCTGCTTGAAACGCTCTGGCATAGACATATCTACGCCTACGTTGTTTCTGCAGCCATCATCATTTGATCGATCGCTCAACGCTCTGGCATCCTCTCAAATACTCCGCGGATTCGAATACAAACTTATCCAGTGTTTCTTACCTTCGTCTCGTTTGGATACGGAAGGGTGCAATGGTCGTTTGTCTATTCTTCGCAGAATCATATCACAGATGGTCGGGGTCGAAAAACTTCGCATTGACATCAACATCGCTGAGATGCCAAGTTCTGGGACCACAATGTTTCCATCGACAATCCTCTGGTCGCACATGAGGTGGGACTCAGAAATGACGAACCTCTTGTACACTGCAGCATGTAAGGCAAGGTGCCTTCATGTCTGTCTCTCAGGCTACGACACGCCTACCATCCTGAAATATTTGGATTTCCTTCCGAATCCATTTTCTCGGTTGCCTGGCTGGGATGCATCAAACCTCAAGCTCGAGGCCATGAGCTTCACCAATTTGGAAACACTTCCATCCTCTATTGCCGCCCATCTGGTAACAGCTACGTCAATAACTTCGCTGAGGTTATCTGGCGCCTTGTGCGCATCGCTCGGCCACCTAAATCTCATCACCCTACCAAATTTGCTTCACTTTGAAGTGGATGGTTACAGAATCCCTCCCACCTCCCATTTATGTTCTTTCTTTTCCCGGCACCCTTCCATCACCACGCTACAGTTAGATATCGGACTCTCTCTCTGGGATAGCGATACTTGGCCCTCTGGTCACGAGTCAATTTCACCTAAATACCTTCCAAAAGCTTCGACACTCTCCGCCGATGTCGCATCCGCTACTTGGCTGCTACACAACGCGAAAACGTTGCCATCCCTGGAGAACGTCACCATATCAGCGGCTTACATCGGAGCGAAGCTCATCCCCAACGTCCAGCTTCACCGCCGATTATGGACTGGGCTAGCTAGTCGCGCGAAAAGTAGCCTCAGTAACCTTACACTCAGAGATACCGAGGTTATTGGCCGCTTGATTGTGGCTACATCTCCGTTCTCTGCCGTTCCAGACGAACCTCTCCCATCTATCATCATTCTCACACTGGAAGGAGGTCGACTCAACGCCCCCGATTCCTTTCCACTACATACCAGTATACTGAACGCCTTACCAGCGTGGATCGCCAAATTGTTTCCTTCTTTGCGGAAATTGGACCTCATGCACATGAAACTACGCGTTCCGGCAGCGATAGAGAACGCGTTCGTGTTTAGCATGAACGAACAATGTCCTTACGTAGGGGCTGACCATAACATCGAGAGGTTACCTCACGGCGGCGCTGGACCGTGACCATCGTCGATAATGAGAATCTCGTTTCGATGCTGATTATCTTATCATCCATCTCCGATCAGATCACGAATACTGCTTCCAATCTGAACAACCTGATTCACTTCAACAACTGTGCACAGGTCCCTCAGGCCTCAGATTCAACGTCAAGTGATAGCGATCTCAATAGTCAGGTAGTCAGGTCCCTCATCAATCGTGGGATCATGGGGACTCGTCCCTGCCGATATGGTAGCTCGGCCACAGCCGTCGTCATGGCCTTGTCTTCCTCCCATCATGTCAAATTCCGTCCCTCCCATTCATCCAGTCCTACCAGCAGAACTTTGGTTCCAAATCCTATCTCACCTCTGTAACGCCCAGCTGCGTAGCCTTCGATGCCTCAATCGACTCTTTTACAACGTCGCTCTGGACGCACATTATGGAAGCCTTGTTATGCCTGATTACGAAGGCCTTTCTCCACTTCTCAAGGAACTCGCAAAGCCCAGGTTAACTCGACAATCATCTCATTGTTTTCCGTCCTCTTACATTGCCTATCAGAGTTATTACCCCCATACCCCGCGTCCATGATCTGTTTCTATACCTTTACACCTCCAAACCAGACACTCTCCTGTTGGATCCCACTCTACTACGAAAATGGCAATACAAGTTCTCGAAGTTGATCGATGCCAAAGGTCTTCAGCCAACCTACGTGCCAAATAATTTGGAGAAACTGAGGGTTTTGATGGAGGGCATGGTCAACCTTACGAGATATCACGTCCAACTCGGTCACCATTCCCATGCAGCAAGACTGGCGATCGAAACCACATTCATCAGTTCCTCGCTAAAGATGTTAGCCGGCCGTCTGGAGTACTTGGATGTCTCTATACCAGCCAACGTATTACAGGACCTATCCCCTGTTTCAACTCCCTTCGAGCGTCTTCAACGCCTCTCGTTGATCATC
>JAPEVF010001346.1:0-10769 GCA_029747585.1 Pleurotus djamor | reverse complement strand
GTCGAAGCGTCAATTCATCTTGCGTTCATCTCCACGAAACACCACATGTGATCATTGTTTCCTAGAGTGCCTTAGGTTGCCGTTCCCAGAGATCCTCAGAGTGCGAGGAGGAAAGGTGGACGTGAATCATCAAAGGTACCAAGGTCCTCGTAAGAGCCGTATACTATCAACCATCAGAGCATCCGTTCTGATCGCCCCGTCACATCACTCAGACACCCACGGTCTTATGCTCCTCTTATACTGGATGCTTAACCACTGATAAGATCCCATGGATCAACAGCCCTCCCCAGCTAGCACCGTCTCCAGACACAGTCACACAATGGCACCAGGTAAACCACAACCAGCATGCTACTACACTTGTCATACTAAACCGACTCCATCCCATGTCTACCTAGTCATTCCGACGGAGTTGCTGCAGCAAGTCGTCTCCGAGACGCACTCAGCTGATAGAAAATGGATCTACTCATTGCTACTCGTCAACAAGGATTTCTACCGCTTCGCGACGCCCATATTCTACAGTTCTATCATTGTAGGCGGGGTTCACGCCCGTAACCATACACATCACCATCACCATCAACCCCTTTCTACCAGCCCTCATACTCGCATGCACTTCAGTGCACAATCACTTGACTCTCTACGCTCGAGTCTCGCCAACAACCCAGCTCTCTCTTCTCACATCCAAACCTTCATCGTCATCAGGAATGACCACTCCGCAGATATATTTTCTGCTTCGTTTTTNGTTCCAAAATGATCATGCCCTCTGGCAGCGCCTCGGTGTTATCTTCACAACTCTGAGTAATCTCAAACGCCTTTACATCGCACCTTCTCAAAGCGATACAACCACACCTTTACAACCGCTTCCATCATCTGTGGGGATCACCCACTTATCAACCGACAGCTATTGGGACTATCAAGACGTTCTTCACTTCCTCGAACGACCCAATCAGCGACGCGCTATCCAATACCTTCGTATCTTAGAAGACCATCATCCGAGATTTCGCCCAATCCCCCCTCCATCGGGAAACTTTGTGAACCTTCACACAGTCGATGGGTATCCACGGCTCTGGTACACCTTCGTGAAGAACGGCGCGCCAATCGAACATCTCGCCGCACAGTTTGCAGATTTCATTGATTTCATTGATCCTGCGTTGGTATTCCGTGAGATTCGGACGCTGCAGATATCTTCATGGAATCAAGGAGCGTTGTCGGAACCCTTGCCCCATCTCAAAAGCATTGAGTTGCTGTATGTGACGCTGACGATGTGTGATGTGAGTTGGGCTCACATACTCTCTCTCTCTCTCACACTGACAAACAGTCGCTATTAGGCCAAGATCCCCCTAGAGGACCTCTTCTCCATTCCTTCAGCGGAGCTCAAATACCTACGCATCGATTCGTCTGACGACCATGAACATTACGCGCAGAAACTTCTGGACCACTTCCCTTCATTAGTCCTCCTTGATTTCAAGCGACTCAACCCATCTGAACCTTCACGTCGGTACACTCGTCGCCAGACTGATGTCTTAGGAGAAACCAAAGTTATATGTGAGACGCTTCCTTCGGCGTGCTTCGGGGTTTATCATCCTGCCTTTACATCTTGGTGGGAGTTGTTTCGAGAGGATTTCGAGAAAGTCGGTGGGTACCAGAATCACCTTGCACCCCAGCAAAGAATCTGAAACTCGCTTTTCTTTGTAGGGCTTGTCTTCCAACCTCTCAAGAGAGAAGTTATATGAGATTTTTGGCACTTTCGAAGGAACGGCCAAGTTATGTATTTAGCCGTGCGTTGTACATTATCCAGGTTTGAATTATGTTCCTTGAGGCTCAAAGCTATGTATATTGTTGTTCACGGCTAGAAGTAAACATAGTTTACGGCAGGCAACTCATCAACCACGCGAACATCGGAACATCGTTTGCTCACCACGCATGTACTTGAATGTACTGGATACATCGTCATGCCATTAGGCTGGCTACGAACAAGCCTGTGAACAAATAGGTATGCTAGATAGATCGTACAATGATATGTATAGGTCATGAAGGAATGCTGATAAACAAGAACATGAGCCCGCAATTAGAGTAAATGGGTAGATGTCGTTTGGGCGGCGAAAAGGCAAGAAGAGTTAGATGAATTACGGTAGTCTAGGCTTTTTCGTGTCTAAGCGGCAAGCTGTGACGGACGACCAGCCATGAGCGCAGCCTTCTCGGCCTCTCGCTTCTCCTTCTCTTGTTGCTCAAGCAGGTCTCGCCATGAATGATCAGTGTTGTGCTATAAAAATTTACAATCAGTGGTGTTAAGGTGGAGAGGTCCTGGAGCTTGGAGACGTACGTGCTGTGCGGCCTCCGCTCGGCGTGAGTGCATCAAAGCACCAGCTGCGATGACGATACCGATGGTCAAGCCCTGAGCCCACATACGAGCTTGGACGACCTTCTGGGGGNACGGTTTGGTATCTACGGTAAATGAGTGAGCCGGCAAAAGTTGTGAACGACGGAGATGCTTACTTGTCCCGGGAGATGATAGCAGCAGCGATACCCAAACTCGACGCCCAACCGCCCAAAATCAGACTGTACTGGTGGCGAGCGGCCCAATCACCAATCTTCGAGCTCGTATCCAAAGAGTTCCATCGAGCCTCTTCCTGCTGTTCCTTCTCATCAAGAAGGTTCACAGTCTCACCCTCCCTGCATGACATCACCGCAAGTCATTAGCTTCTTCCCGCCAACTCTTGGAACTTCGTTGAATGACGTACCATTGCGACTTGTCGTATTCGATACCACGGCGTTCACCTTGAATCGCCAAGCAAGGTACGACAATAATCAAAACGGCCAAGGATTTCAAGGATAGAGGAAGTGCGCGGTATGATGGGAATCGGCGATGCGCCCAATATGATGCGCCGACAGCAACAGCACCAGAGCCGACCAATCCTTCAATCGAACCTCGCATGGAGGCGGCGGCATGGTCCTCAAGCTGTTTCTCAGTCAAAAGCTAGAAAATTGCACGATTTGCATCGATAGTCAGAATCCAACCGCCCTTTCTAAATTTTGCTGAAATACCGACCTTCATTCTAAGATATTACTTGGAAGGGGACGGTGTTGATGTGGGTGTGGTGGTGGTAAGGAAGAGAGAAACGGAAAAGATGGCAGTGGAATTTGAATGTGGTGTCAAGGCCTCTTCCGCTTTATATATAAACAGCAAGAAAGTGGGATAAATATCATTTGTCCGGAGCAGTCCGTGACGATGTGCGTCACAAGCCCGACTCTGCAGGCAACGGGCTGGCCGAAATGATGACCAAAGGAGGTCTAGAGCTCACGTGATCGGTAAATATCGGGTGAGGAACTCGCTTCCCGCGCAGACGCGACATCTCCGCGTTGTATTCAGTTTACATCGCAGGGGTTGTACATGGCACAATTCACTTCCACGGAGGGTCATCGACGATGTTTAGCTAGCCGTCGTATCGATATTGTCGCCGGGAGACCAATACTTATGTATCAGTGAAAGTAGACGTCAATGGGGATCATGGGCATGCAGACAAGGAACTCGAAGACCTGCAGTGTGGGGTATTGTATACCCCAGGAACCCTTGGCATGACTCCCTCCAGGTTTGGCGAAGGCCGAACAGTCTGAGCTTCCGGTAGATAGTCGGCGAGGTCAGCGGGGTCCACAACAAGCACAGTATTTTATTTGACTGGATAACTAACTATGTACCGTAAAGCTAAAACTACTAAGTACTTCGATAACTAACTACACATGTCTACATCGTGAATATCAAGACGACTAATACGTATGCATGGCAAAATCTGAACGAGGAAAGTATCATTATAAAAACGTATCACGCCATCCAGAGATAGAACATGATAATAACGGAACATAACGAAGCCGGAAAGGGAAAGAGCACACGATGGGAACGGGGAAGGGTGACTGGGGAAGAATGCTGGGAGGAAAAACGAAGGCATCCGCGAGACACGGTTGACAAGAACGCACACAAAACACGAGAGCTTTCATCAGAAATGGTCAACAGTGAATGTCCACTTCCCATCCTTGATCTCGAAGCTCTCAAACGTCGTGTCCTTCATGTTCCGTAACCGTTTGAGATGTTTCACCGCACTAGGATGCTTCTCATCCTTGATTGGTTCCCTCGTCGCCTTGTCCGTAGCCCAACACCTCTCCAACGTCACTTTCGCCTTCACATTAAGCCCAGAGCCCGGAGGCGGCTTATCGACGTCATCAATATCCGGATACACACTACACTCCTTCTCATCAAACCTCACGACATCACCCAACAACGCCCCAAGTTTAGGCAACCCAGTCAAATCAACCGGCTCCATAAACTGGATCTCTCCATAATTCTTCCGCCCAACCACAAGACCGGAGAAAGCGCTTAGCTCCTGGAAACCAGCTCGTTTCAGCGTATCCAAGTCAGGTTTGCACCAATAATCCCCATCTTCGAGTCGTGTGGATTCCGTCTGGACCACCGCAGTCGATTCGGCGTTCCGGGAAACTGAATTGTCGACTTCCAAGCGAGACGGCGTTCGTTGGTCTCGCGATGTGCTCTGCGCTTGTGACGATGATATAGCAGCGGCAGTGGCAGCGGCTTCCTTCTCACGCGCGGCAACGCTTAGAGCTGGGTTAAATGTAACCTTCGATCCGCCAATCCGAGCCGGAGATGCTCCCGATTTCGAGAATAGGTCAATAGGCTCAACCTTCTTGTCTATAATCAGCTTCTTCACGCTCTGCCTTTGCCCACCACCTAGCGCGGGACTTTGGCTTCGCAGCAGAGACTCGGGACCAACAGGCGTCTTGTTGTCCGCACGGCTAATAGAGAGTGCCCCAGCTTTCCCCGAAAGGAACGACACGCTTGCGAAGGGGTTTCCAGTTGTAGAAGTGGTGGTGGATGACGCAAAACCTCGCAGTTTAGAAGTAGCCGGGGTGTATCCTAGTTGGACTCGAGGGACAGGTGACCTCGTTGGTATGTCGGTGAAGAAGCCTGCCTTCTTTTTGGAGGGTTGTAGGTCCAAGTTGATGGAGCGTGGGCCAGGAGGGAGCATAGAGAATATAGGAAGATTGTTTCCAATAGGTTCCGCTATTGACGCGGTGAGAGTTCCTGCAGCTCCCGGGGCAGTTGCGGTGGCTGAGAAAGACGAAGTGGGAGCAAGGGAACCAAAGAGACTGCCGCCAGCAGGTGCACCAGCTGTAGAAAGGGTAGAACCCAAAGCTGGTGCAGCTGGCTTCCCAAAGAGACTGTTGCCGAGGGCAGGTTGTTGGTTTGTGGACTGACCAAGGGTACTCCCAAAGAGACCTGTACTTGGCGCCTGAGCAGCGGTATTGTTGGTATTTTGCTGACCGAAACCTCCGAAAAGATTATTCGCAGGAGCAGCGGGCTTAGCGAACAGACTGTTGGCCCCACCGAATGGATTCGTTGCAGTAGCAGCGGGCGCATTCTGTTGTTGCTGCTGCTGCTGATTGTTTCCAAAAAGTCCTCCTCCCCCTCCAAACAGGCTAGTCGCGGCGGCTGGCTGAGCTGCCGGAGCACCAAAGGCTATATTGTACGAGAAGTGAGTGCCGATAATAAGGATAAGTTGAAGATCGGAACGCACCATTGGTTGCCGGCTGCTGAGCATTTTGTTGAGGTTGTTGGGCATTGTTGTTGTTGGCACCGAAGCCCCCAAAGAGAGAGGTTTGTTGTTGAGGCTGAGGTTGTTGTGCCTGTTGGTTTTGTTGTTGGTTCTGACCAAAGATACCACCACCACCAAAGGCAGATGGAGCGGATGGGGCGGCTCCAAATAGAGGCTTCGCGGCATTGTTATTGTTGTTCGTACCTTCGTAGGTTATTCAATTGAGAGTAACATCAAGGAGACGATGGACGAACCGAATCCACCAAATGCACTTGGGGTGGGGTTTGTTTGAGCTTGACCGAAAAGCCCCGTTGACGGTTGCTGCTGTTGCTGCTGCTGTTGAGGCTGACCAAAGGCATTATTGGTGGTATTGGTGCTCCCAAAGGCTCCTCCTAAGCCACGATGTAGTTAGTCAAATCACTGGGAAATTATTACGACTGACGCACCACCTCCGAAACCACCAAAGCCTGTACCAGCTGGTTTTGGTTGTCCAAAAGCAGATCCGCCACCAAATATCCCTCCGGCTGGTTGCTGTTGCTGAGGTTGCTGCTGTTGCGCGGGCTGACCGAAGACTCCGAACGCGGAGGGCTGTTGCGCGGGTTGTTGCGCGGGTTGGCCGAATGCACTTGTGCCACCAAACAGGGAGTTCGTGGGTTGCGCTGGTTGATTATTCGTTGCGCTGAAGGCACCAAAAGCAGAGGGCGTTGAGGTACTCTGTCCGAAGGCGTTTGTAGTTGTAGTCTGCTGCTGCTGCTGTGGCTGGCCGAATACGTTGGTCGCGGGTTGTGTAGTCGTTGCGCCAAAGGCGGCAGATTGTCCAAATGCACCAGCAGTTTTGCGGCCTTGGGCGTAATCTTGGAAGCGCAGTTCCTAAAAGGCAGTCCGAAAGTTAGCAACTAGTAATGGGTGGGGTCGATGACTAAACATGCCCTTTCCGAAGGCAGTACGCGTTCGAGAGGGTCCATATTTCGTTCACAAACGCACCTCGAAAGAGGTCCCTCGGTAGGCAGGCATACACGAGATGGACTGGTAATGTAGAGTGACGGAAGAGCCATTGTTCGACTGCTCTTTGTCTGTGAAGGCAGCATAGGGAGGATTTGATGAACCAGTTGTGACGGGTGTGACTCCATCTATAGGCGCATTTTGGGGGTTCGCTAGAGCGGTCGTCAGGAACATGAAGGAGGAAATGCGAATTTGAGGCTTACTTGTGGTGTTCGTACCAAAACCTGTCGTCTTGTTCGCTCCGAAGAGGCCGCCACCACCACCAAAAGCACCTGAGGTCGATGTATTGTTGGCCTGTCCGAACAAGGACGTGCCAGAGGTTCCCGCGTTGCTGTTGGGAGTCGTTCCGAAAGCGTTACCTCCCCCACCAAATGTATTCGTGGCCGCGCCACCAAACGCGCCAAACCCTGTCGCTGGCTTAGGTGCACCGAACGCGCTGGGTGTCTGGTTCGAAGTGGCACCTCCAAACGCTCCTTCAAAAGAGTTAGCTCTCCACCAGGCCGAAAGACTTTAGATGCCTACCAAAGCCTGAAGTTGGTGCCGTATTCGATGTGCCTCCCAAGTTTCCAAACATCGGATTTCCTTGTTGTTGCTGCTGCGGCTGCCCGAATGCTCCAGCTGAGCCAAAGGCTGGGAGATGAGGTCAGGATGCCACGGTTACGCAAGATAATTAAGTCATGATGAAACTAACCACCTGTATTGCCAAAAGCGTTAGGCTGACCAAAAGCAGAGCCACTGGCTGGCTGTTGCTGATTCTGTTGGGGGTTCGCCCATGAGGACGTGACGTTGTTGCCAAACATATTCAGCGGGGGAGAGGGAGAGCGTGGACGATGCGGTCAACGGTGAGGACGACCACAAAATTGTGTACTCCGCGGAGTTTGTATCTGAGTCTCTGTTCAAGCAGTGGTTGGACTCAGATTTCTGACTCAGACAATGGTCGCGTCGAACTGTCTCGGTATGGAAGTACGTTCCCACGTCCATGTTGATCGGGCCCCTTCAAATTTTTGAAAGCCCCTGAGCGATACTAAGCTCTTCAGACTCGCCCAAGCTCATCGACAATGCCTGATGGCTCGGACAGAACGAAACGGACACCTACCTTCGACACACTGCGGCGCGAACACAGGTTCAAGCACCCTCCAGCTAACGGCGCGGCATGCGATATACTGAATGAATTCGTCGCACCGCACATTGAATCGTTCAACGCGCTCTTCGATGACTCTGGGCTTCCTGTCGGTGATGGAAATGGCAAAGGCCTGATAAGTCTGGCTTTGGAAGATATCGGTCCTCGGGTTGTGTTTGATGGCAACGGTAAAGCCGACTCGGAGGGTGGGCCAAGTGGTTGGGGGAACCGCTCGACTAGTGAGTTGCAGAAGCACTGTATCCCGCTCTGTCTCAATAAATTGAAATCAAGTAACGATTGAGAAGGTCACCATCGCCCGACCCATGGTACCCGACAAGGACAAGCTAGCTACTGAGCGAAAGGTTTTTCCGTCTGAAGTGAGCATGAGTGGACATGGTTACGACCGTTTAGCTAAATTTATCAACCCAGGCTCGGGAGCGTCTGACATCGTATCGAGGTAAAATGGAGATTAAACTGTGTTGGACAGATAATCGCGGACAGAAGCACGAAGAAACTAAAAGTTGCGGTCTTGTACCTATCATGGCTCGAGTTTGTTCCTTTACACCCTCTTCTTGCGACTTGTATGACTGAAGCGACATCTCCAAGTCAGTGAGATGTAATATTCGCTCTCTTCCCGCTTCAGAACTCGTCAAACGACATGAAGAGCCTGAAGAGTTTGGTGGTTATTTCATCATAAATGGAAACGAACGTCTCATCCGATACCTCATTCTTCCTCGCCGAAACCATGCTATTTCCCTCCTTCGACCGTCGTTCACAAACCGTGGCCCATCATACACGCAGTATGCTATTCAAATACGATGCGTTCGACCTGACCAAACCAGTATGACGAATACCCTCCATTATCTCGCTAATGGGAGTGCCATGCTGCGATTTAGCTGGAGAAAGCACGAATATGTCATACCTATCATGCTTATCCTCAAAGCACTCGTTGGCGCGTCTGACAGAGAAGTGTACGAGGGTATCATGATGCACGACTATGACAATACGTTCCTCTCAGATCGTGTTGAACTCTTGCTCAGGTCCTTCAAAACCTACGACTTGCACACAGGTGATCAATGCCTTGAGCGCCTTGGAGATAAATTTCGTGTTGTCTTGGGCATGGCCGACGACATGACCAACAAGTCGCTTGGTATATGGTTACTGCAGAAAGCCGTCCTTGTACATCTAAAAAGCCCACGAGACAAGTTTAGGATGCTCCTGTACGTCTATTAGCAATCCGATCGCTGAGAACTGACTTCGACAAGTATCCCGCAGGTTCATGTTGCGAAAACTCTACGCCCTCGTTTCATCATCGTGTTGTGCTGATAACCCAGATTCTCCACAACATCAAGAGGTTCTCTTACCTGGAACGCTGTATGGCATGATCATCAAGGAGCGACTTGAGGAGATTCTCAACGGCATCCGTGCAAATATCATCGCCGATGTACGAAACGATGTTGTCATTGACTTCAACGATCGTAAGTAACGCTCCGTGCCTTATGAACCGCTACTCATCCCCTCGTCAGGACGATACATGAATAAAGTCTTCAGTAGAGTCAACTTCGACATCGGAGCGAAGCTCTCCAACTTCCTAGCCACGGGCAATCTGATCTCCCCGACTGGTCTCGACCTTCAACAGGCGTCTGGCTTTACCATTGTCGCCGAGAAACTGAACTGGCAACGTTATATCAGCCATTTCAGGTGTATCCATCGTGGTGCATTCTTCGCTGAACTCAAAACCACTACTGTTCGCAAGTTGTTACCGGAAGCATGGGGTAAGCACCACCTTGACATTTTCTCTGATCCCTGCTAAATTCTTGTATCAAGGTTTCTTGTGTCCCGTACATACACCCGATGGTTCACCCTGCGGTCTCCTCAACCATCTTTCAAGGACTTGTCGTATCGTAACCGCTCCTCTCCCTGTCGCCGAAATCCCCTCCCTCCTTGCAACCCACGGTATGACACATGCTTTCACGCCTTCCGTCGACGGGCGTCACAATCTATGTGTTCAACTCGATGGTAGAATTATCGGGTGGGCTCGTCCTGCGGTAGCTACTCAACTCGCCACCAACCTTCGTATATGGAAGACTGAAGGCAAATTCGATGTCCCTATGGATTTGGAAATCGGCTTGGTCCCCGAGTCGAAAGGAGGCCAATATCCTGGATTGTTTTTGTTTTCCTCGAGATCGCGAATGATGCGACCTGTGAAGTACCTCTTGAACGGAAAAGATGACATGGTGGGCCCATTTGAACAAGTGTACATGAATATCGCGTGCACGCCTGAAGAAATAGAGCCTGGAGTTTCCACCCATGTTGAACACGATCCCACCAACTTCTTGTCTATCTTGGCCAACTTGACCCCGTTCTCCGACTTCAATCAGGTATGCCTTCCTCTGCGCTCAGCTTTTAGGTACTAGGGTTAACGTATCTTGACAGAGTCCGCGTAATATTTACCAGTGTCAGGTATTGTCTATGTGCGATCTGTTTCCGAAACCAACTTCCTGACAACTGATCCTAGATGGGTAAACAAACGATGGGTACACCGTCCACAGCTCTGCGGCATCGCACAGACAACAAGCTTTATCGCTTACAGACTGGGCAAAGTCCAGTCGTCCGCCCGGTTCTGCACAACACCTATGCCATGGATTCCTTCCCAAATGGCACAAACGCCATTGTTGCCGTCATTTCCTACACAGGCTACGATATGGAAGATGCAATGATCCTCAATAAATCGGCCCACGAACGAGGCTTTGCCTACGGCACAGTGTACAAGTCCCAGATCATCGATCTTAAAGACGAACAATCAAACAAAAACCCCAATCAACATGTTTTGCACTTTGGAATTGGAAAGGACATAAGTCAGGCTCCTGATGATCGACAACATTCGTGTCGCCAGTTCCTGGATTCGGATGGTCTCCCTTTCATCGGAATTCAACTTAAAGCAGGGGACCCTATCGCTGCGTATATAGACGACAACACAAGTCGCACCCGATTTGTCAAGTTCAAGGGAGATGAGGCGGCATACGTTGATGAAGTTCGTTTGTTAG
>JAPEVF010001345.1:0-10788 GCA_029747585.1 Pleurotus djamor | reverse complement strand
TCTCAACCCAAATGATCACTTCTCCCTCTAATCCAACATATCCGCCAAGAGCTGCCATTGCATGATCCTTTCATACCCCTCCACGGATGCCCCTAGCCGTTAGACCCGTCCCTCTTTAGGGAATCCTTCCCTGGATATCCGTGCTTTTTGTTTTTGTTCTCCTCACTATTCAACGGGCATAGCGCCTTTTCGTCCCTCCGATCACCCTTGAAACGCCCGCAAGCGTTGCATAACCCGCTTCAAACGTTCCGGATGGGCTACATGGGTATTTTACCCAGATTGCGTGCAAGGCTGACTGAGCCCCAAGGCCGTTGCCGATTTGAACGCTGTGTTGCATCTACATCTCCGCCATTGCGTGGCAGACCCTTCATCAGAACCTAGTTGATGTTATCATGCCATGACTTCTAGTTGGTTAAGCTTGAAGCATGGCATACTTCAAGAGCACCTTGTCGTCAGCCTTGGGCTCGTGGTGCGTCTATGTGATGGTTGACAACTAAAAGCTTCGACTATTTTCAAAATTCCGTATCATTCGCACGGACCCCTTCGCCGTGGCCTTGCACGTCGAGACAAGCTTTCCCGATACGCTCGTGTGCGCTCATGTCCGACTTAAAACCGAATACGAGCATCAAATCTTTGGGACTGTCTCAATCTCTGGCTTACCTGGGATCGGCATTTGCCTACTGTTCTAGCCAGTTCGCATCAGTCCGTCGCTTCCCACGTCTGTGTGCTCCACGCTCAGGTCAACGCACCCATCTTGGTTTTCTTATGTCTTGAAGCTGGCTCGCCCTTGTCTAGAATGTATCGCTACTTTGATCCTAGTCTCCTCGATTCTTGGCCAGGCGATCACCGCACTTGGAATAGCCTCAGAAAGGTGATTACTGGTGTCAACATGTCACTTGGACTTCATTGGCAAATGCGAAGCTTTATTCTGTCGATCATGCCAGCTACCCTTCCACTAGGGCACTGATATCACTGCTTATACGCATTCGTCACCTAAATCTTTCAGTTTCACGCTGTTGGGCCATAGGCGCTGCGGGCGTTCGCCGTTGTCGTCATACCATAGATCTTTGTGCAGAGATTAGAGATCTGTTTGTATTGTCCGCATCAGGGAGAATGGGTCTAATCAGCGGTTCGTTTCCCCTTGGTTTTGACACACCGACTCGCGAACTAATCGCTGCGAACAGTTCTTGTCCTACGTTTGACTGGTGGGGTGATAAGGCAGTGTCACCACCAAGAAAAATAAGGTGTCACGATCCCGCTTATTTAGGCCACACGCGCAATCTGTGCCTCGGAAATCGACGTATTTTCGGTTCGAGCAATGTCTCATTCCTTAGATTCATCGGCATGAAACTGTTGGTGGACCCCTCAGGTCCGTTCCAGAGAGTAGAAAAGGCCACATTTCACTCCATGAAATCAACATTCCTCGCCCCCCCCCAATTCACACCTCACCCCGTCCTCCCTTGTCCCCTCCCTTCAATGCAATCTCAGTACACACCTACGCGTCTAAGCACGCTCTCTGAGTGGTCTGCTGAACACATTCGCGATGTGTTCGAAGCTCCTAGTGACGCCATGAGCCTACAAGCCATTGAGAACACATTCGCACACGACCTCTTCGCGACAATAAATGGTGCACCCATCAACCGCGATGGCATTAAACAACTCGTCCTTGCGATGCGTCAAGGATCACCACACGGCCTGAAAGTCCGTTGGCAACAAGCCGTCGAAGTCGCAGCGGATGCCTCCTCAAATAGAGTATGTCCTAGTCCCCAAAGTACACTAATGTCCAGACCCGCTAACGAAAGCCTATTTACAGGACGGTTCTTTTGGGGGTGTCTATATAATTAGCGGCATTCAGAAGCAATTGCCTGGAATGAACAAGCCTGCCGAGTTTGAACGACATAAGACAGTTACAGTCAGGTAAGTCTAGAGCCATGGAACTCGTCAATCAACCCAGAAACTCACGGCTTTCGGATAGGATCGCTTCACAATCTTCAGACCCCTTTGTGGATAGTCGGAGAATCGTCAACCTGACCTTTGTTGCGAACGACGTTCGTGTTGACCGCCAAGCAACTCTCTAAAAGCACGATCCATGTCTTGGACTCTTATCTGCTCTCGGTATATGTATCCAACTATTATAACCATTACGCTTATCTGTATTACCAGCTCTCATTACTTACACCTTACTTCCTTATAGTTATCACTCTATATTCTTAGCACATATTTGAATAATGGTTTTTTGCTAGTTATTTATATGAATCCGAATAAAAAAGTTACCGTGCCAGTGTCACATTTACCGCTCCGAGCTGCGTTCATGTCCCCACCCATACACCAGATTGGGCGGCTCTGACTTGCGGGTCATGACGATGTCGGAATCCTTGGTGCCTTATCGCGCGTGTTCCTATGCACCAACAACCATCAATCATTCCTATATATCCAACAAACCCATAAGGCCTCGAATATAGGTCTCGGCGAGATCAAGGTCATACTGTAAGAGATCAACCTTCATCCCTGGAACCTGATTCTATGGGGTAGATATGGGGCGCCCATAGTAAGACGAAGAGGGTTAGCCAACCTTGGTAAAGATAACAAGTAGGGGTGCAAGGCGGGCTAACCTATGTTACAAGTTCGTCTGACAAGACGCGACGGCTGGATCATCATATCTGTGATACCGCAGCTATTGTGCCGCTCACGCGGTATTTGCCATCTTGTCAAGAACAGCTCGTTCAGTGCTTTCCGATGATGCAGGGGTCCGTGACTTGTTTCGGGTAGTAATCCCAAAGGAGAGTATTCACGGCCAGAACACGTCATCATCCCGACGCAGAGAGATTGACTCACTGACGCTTGCGATGATGAAAAACGCTTCCGTTTCGCATAGCCATAGCAAATAGGCAGGCGCTGGTTCGTCGATATCACCGTCTCCGGCGGTTGATTAGAATGTGATGCTATATCGCAGTCTAGTCATCATTACACTGATTGACAATGCTGCGATGTCGAGCCTGGAGTCATGTGTGATATCAACAATGCTGTTCGAGGCGGGCTAGGAACGCGAGCGTTCAAGCAAAATACGTACCTTGATCGGGTGGAAGTGGGTATGATGCGCCTTGTGGTGTGAGAGTCCCGAGGTGATCCCAAGTAAATATATGTCATCTGCTATGATGGTTGTCGCAATCGCTAAGTTGGCGTGACATGGTTGGTGGTTCACGCGGCGAGGGACGGACTTTCACCGTGTGCATTATACAGAAGCATGTCCGGAAGAAGGGAACCCTGTGTAGTCTACTAGTGCATGAGTTCGTCCAGTGCAACAATGGATGAACATACTCTAGTGGGCGGGCTGCGAAGCACTGCCTTGCATTTCCTTGGATAACGTGGCATACCACTCGATGAGGTTAGTAGCTATATCACCGTCGCTGGTAAGCCCCACCATTTTTGTGGCGATGGCCTTGCGACATACCATGACTTATATCGCCCGCTACAGTTAACCCAGATGCAGAAGGTGCCAAATCGAACCGATCGAGACTTTTCCTGAGTTTTCAACGTGTCGCATCAATATCGCATTAAACCAGTTTATGCGAAGTATCATGGGGTCCGAGGTACGCACACACAAAAGCCGCTGTGGCGACAAGACGAGACCCACTGACCATAGCATGAAAGCATGATAAGGGGTATATTTGTCTTGATCGGTGGGGCTTATGGGGATGAAATTTTATCGATTTATTGGACGATGGGCAGGGGAGGGCAAATAGATCCATATTGATAAATTTGGCAGAGTAACATGGGAGTCCTTATGCAAGTGGCTGGACAACAAAAGTACCATTTGACGCAGTGGCTTGGGGTTGCCAGGCTCGGAATAGGTTCACCAAGTCGGCGCCCGGTATCGGTACATTCTTTTCTCGGCTGCGAAAGGTGGAGTGAGGGCGAGGAGGGCATCATGGGATTAGTCACATACAGCTCGCGAACTGCGGGTGAAAATTTGGAATGAGCATCACAACTTCATGTGGATGTCTGGATTACTTACCGCGTAGGACAAAATTGACGAGGATGGCGAAGAAAAGAGCCGCACTGACCACGACGGGCCCGGCGATCATGTCTAGCGAAATGTAGTCATTGAAGCATGCGACCGTGCAACACACTAACCGAAGTGACCTGGATCGCGGCGGCGAATAAGGGTAATGCGGTACTGGTACAGCAAGTACCCATATATCTGTCCGAGCTTAGCAATCCCACTCAAGTCAATCCACCCAATAAAGCGCGTACCAAAACCCCGATACTAATCAAAGCGTAGGCATATGCAAAATTGCGCGCTATTTGATCCTTCGAGGCATTGAAAAGCGCTAACGCTAAGGTGCCTATCATGATGGAAATATCTAGCCAGCCAACCCAAGCTGAAACGTTCAAAGTTCAGATTCAAGTAACCTGATCCATTCGACCAGAGTAACTCACTTCGCTCGTTCGCAAACCAGACCTTTCCTTCAACTCGCACAGGCGTCGCGACCTTTTTGGGAACCCTAACATTGGTGGGTACATTGTTGATGGCGTGGTAGTCGCGAACCGCGGGCCTCTGCCCTTGCTCATCTTGCTCAGTATCAGGAATTCCATCCGCACGGTTGTACCGAGCTGGTCGTCGAAGACGAGGAAGCGAAGCTAGAGCCGTTGGAGAAAATGGCGAGAAGAAATCAGTCATCGCATGCCAGGATCTACGAATCATGGAATCCGGTCGTTCTTCTCGTAGAGGGTTCGTGCCATTATTTCGAGGTCTGGGCGTCGCCATTGTCGTCGACGTCGTTGTGGTTCAAGCCTGGAAGAGTCCTCGATTAAATCGGAGTACGTCGGGATACACCGGAGCTCGAAGTAGCCCGGTCCGTCAGGAATGTCCCTGAACTTGAAGGATGAATGACGTCAGATCGGTGGACTTCGAGAATCTGCTAGAACTCATTCGTGACCGTTGAAATATAAGGCCGTTCTTCCATTTTTCTCTTCATCTCAAACCATCACCATACTAACTACATCACAATGGGCACTGACTATTACAAACTTCTCGGCGTCGACAAGAGCGCTACCGATGATCAGATAAAAAAGGCCTACAAGAAAATGGTATGTTTCTCGACTGGATTCCAGGAATACAACTGACTCATTTTCTTATGTAGGCTTTGAAATGGCATCCTGACCGGAATGGTGGCTCAGAAGAGGCTTCGAAAAAGTTCAAGGAGGTGTGTTACAAATGTTAAACCCCGTCAAATGATTAAGCTAACTCAACATCTCTGCAGGTCTCGGAGGCATTCGAAGTTCTCAGCGACAAGAACAAACGTGCCGTGTATGACCAGTTCGGTGAAGAGGGCCTCAAAGGTGGAGGTGCCCCACCTCCTGGTGCTGGAACCGGCGGAGGCTTCTCCAATTTCGGCGGCGGTTTCCCTGGAGGATCTACGTTCACATTCACTTCAGGCGGACCTGGCGGAGGTAGAGGCGGCTTCAGCCCCACGGACCCAAACAAGATATTCCAGTGTGTATTATATGTGTGCTTCGTGTGTTACGTATGACTGACATTTCTCTTCAGGCAATTCTTCAGTAGTTTCGGAGGAATGGGGGGNCATGGGCGGTATGGGTGGTATGGGCGGAGGCATGGGCGGCATGGGTGGAAGTGGTATGGGCGGCATGTACGACGACGATGACGATGACATGAACGGCTCATACTCCTTCCCCATGGGTGGCATGCCCGGAATGCCAGGACACATGCCTCGCGGCGCACGCTCACAACCTCGTCGCCAAACCCACATGTCCGAACCCGGCCCGTCAGAAATCACCCGTCCACTCAAATGCTCACTCAACGATCTCTACTCTGGCACCACCAAACATCTCAAAGTCGGACGACGATTGCTAAACGGCACAACCGAGGACAAAGTACTCGAAATTGTCGTTCAGCCAGGGTGGAAATCGGGCACGAAGATACGTTTCCCTCGTGCTGGTAACGAACAGGCGGGTGCTGCGGAAGCGCAGGATCTGGTGTTTGTTGTTGAAGAGAAACCTCACGATGTTTTCACGCGGGACGTCAATGACCTGATCTGCAAGGTCCCCGTACCGCTGGTGGACGCACTCGCAGGTGGAGGCGGCAAGAAAACCGTCGAGACGCTTGACGGTCGTAAACTCCAGGTGCCAATGCCCGCTGGTATCATCAAACCTGGCCAAGAGACGACCGTTCCGAACGAGGGTATGCCCATCCGCAAAGAAGGCAGCGTGAAGAAGAGAGGAGACTTGATCGTCAAGTGGGATGTTGTCTTCCCCGACCGGTTGACACCCGCACAGAAGGAGGGCATTCGGAAGGTCCTTGGATAAACAGCTCGTCGCATCTCGCTCTTCGTTCCTGCATGAATATATTATTTTCTTCTCTTTGCAATGTATTAGATACCCATCCACCTTGCATGTACTATTACATAGACTCTAATTGTACTTTTCTAACTTTGGATCGTGAATCTCGAAATCTCATCAAGCACAAATCAAGGTACTCCAGCACCCAAGTGGATGTGGAGGCCAGTCAAGGTCTCGCGCCCCTTTTGAACCCACAGGCGAAACACTTCCGGGTCGTCAAACCAGAGATGGTGTTCTGACGGGGGTTGCTCCGCCGCTGGAGGGGAGCGGTCTCCGAGCGCCACCTGGTCATCAGAGGGCCGACCAAGTAAACCGCCGTCTTTGATCCACGAGGAGACATTTGACTGCCAGCGCACAGTGTCAAGGACACCGACCACAGCCAAAAGCGTTTCATCAAACTGGGCACCCGGAGCTGGGACATCGAGATTCATATTGTGTGCTTTCGACCGCTCTTCTAATTTCGCGAGTTTCTTGGCTTTGCCTTTGGCGAGCTTCCTTGCCTTGGCTTCATCCTCGGGTGTTTGGGTGTCTGGGGCAGGGTTTTGTCTCTGTTCTTCGATCTGATTGCGTAGTCGTTGGAGTCGTTTGTCTTGCGATACGCCGCGCAACAATCTGGCATGTTCTGTGTCGGAAGCAAACCGAGTAGAGGTGTATTCCGGGATGCAGAGGTGGTTCAAGGGCTGAAGGACAGCCTTTGCAGGCGAGTCGTCGAGAAGTAGCGTCGAATACGCTGAACATGTATGAACCAATTTAAGGGACGGTATGGGTTTCATGTTTGAGAGAAATATCTCGAAGAGAGGCTTTGTTAGATCTTTCGTCGTCTGGGATTTCGCGTCTAAAGGCAAGTTTTATAGCAAGTCAAGCACTTCCAATTTGAGAAAAAGGATGAACATACTGTAATCTTTTTTCGACAAGCCGATCTTATCCCTGGCCCAGATACCTGATAGGAGTGGTTTATATTGGCCAAAGCACGCATCGACCATATAGCCCACGTTTTCTGGTCGTGCGGAGCTCCATACCATGGTATCAAGCCATGACTGCGTTGATGGATGAGCTAGATATTGACAAAATGGTTTCATGAACGGTCGAGGATGGATGGATCGTGCACCAGTGCCATCTCGTTGTTGGTTGGAGTGAGCTTTCTTTGAACGAAGTAGCAAAGTCCCATTGAGGTCCAAAACAAGAAGTTTACGCGAAGCTGATGGATTGCTTAGAATAGTTGATGCCTGCGCGACTGCGGCGAGATAATCGGGTGATGGGACTCTTTGCATGATGGTGGCGTCTAGTCAGTGTTAATGATCAGTGTGCTCCATATTGATCGTGTGAACAAGCATTCTCACGCTCAGTACAAACAGCAGAACACCGTCCCTCTGGACACCAACTATCATCCCCAAAAACCTGACCATCCCAAAACTCCATCGTGAAATTCAAGGGACAAGTGATGTCAAGAAGGGCTCTCTACAAGATTGATGTGTTGCAGGTTGTCTGCTCAGCAATGAAAGTCGTCCATACTACGACTGAATCCTGAGCTCACGCCAGGTAAACACCGTTCGAAGTTTTCCCTCGGGATGTGTTCTAACGCGAAACTAGGACGTGTTTTACAAAAAATTGAATGCTTCATGGCGCGTCTGTACGCTTGCACGATTGTCTTGCGTCAAGTTCGCGCAGGGTTCGTAACTCGTCCAGTCACTTTTGTGTCCGAAACATGGTAATGACCTTCCACTATTTTTCTGGAACATTAACTGGAATTTTGATTTCCAGGACTCCGACAGCAAAGGGACCGGAAGTCGATGCGGCGATACTCATTCACAACGACAACATCGTATCTTCCTCATCCCATCATCTATTTCAGGGATCTTTGAGACTCCCAGTTGAAGCTCGGCCGGAGAAGGCGATCTGGAGTTACTGCTACCTGCTCAGACGAGGTCCAACTCGTGGCACCCGCCCACATGACGAGCGGGCCTCTAGGACTCCCCCTTTCTTTCCCCCTCTCCTCTTTATTTAGCCGCGCTGTGAATTAGCATCAGAATTTGCCACTCTTGGACCGAACCATGCATGATTCATGAAGTGATAACGGCATCATCGCGGGGCTATCAGGCATGCTAAAGAACGTAAAGGACGCATGTCTACAGGGCCCAACCTCGACAGATTATGAACCCTTCCATTTTCTCGAGACCCTATATAAATGACTTTGCTCCTTGCATATCGCCGCCCACTCTTGAAATGCCCTCACTTTCTATTCCTGCGGAGGTGCTCTACCACACATTTCGACTCATCGACGACGCAGACTCTCGCTACACACTTCTCTTCGTCTCAAGGCTATTTCACCTCCTTGCAGAACCTCTCGTGTATTCCAAAGCCGCTCTAGGCTCGCCTGCCTCTGTGCGCGGAAAACACCTCGATTCTTCGTTGGATCTATTCAGCAAACGGCTAGAAGCAAACGACGGACGTTTAGCTTTGTGCGTTCGCCAGCTTGTTTTGGCCTTGCCGCAGGATACCCAGTTCGCGTATGAGAAAACACTCTACCATCTCACGCGACTCCAACGGTTGTGGCTGTTTTGTGAGGCTTACCAAGTCTTTCCCCCCGACCCATCTCGCTGCCGCTTCCTGTTGACCCATTTAACATGGCACACTCCGATTGGCAGCGCGATCGAATCATTTACCTCCTTTCTGGAAAATCAACCCCTCCTCGAACATCTCGACATTTTGTCATCCGGAGCGGCCGTCTCAGCTTTAGAACTCCCCATCACGACATTAACGCGTTTACTTGTCCTCAAGGCTCCGTTGCCGACTGTGCTTAGCCTCCTACCAGGGCGGAGCATCTTGCATGTTGAGACGAAGCTCCATTGTGTTGCTCCGAGAACTTACGAGGAGCCCGTGTCTAACGCCATTGCCAAGCTTCGTTCACTGGCATGGTCGGCGATGGACTTTGAAGCTTTCTCGTCATTCGCCGTGCACTTGCATGATATCACTGACATCCAACTCCGCATCCAACGGGTATGTGGTCGTCTTTTCATTAATTTCTGTTCTTCTTCTCAATACGGTTGTTTGCGCAGTTCTGGATGTTGAAGGACGTCCCTGGTGTTATTACGGTCCTTGACTCAACACAAGTCAACCTTCTACGACTTACCATCGGGACTTACCTTCAATACAAATTGAAGGGTTCAACCTACCGTGAGATGGCGGACCAAGCGTTCCGTAGCCTAACCTCGTTGGCTGCTGTTGAAGTTGAAAACGAGCTGGAAAGATCAAGGGTATGCTATGATCGGGACGGGAAATCGACATGTGTTGAATACAAACCCGTCGCGTATCCGTGGGATTCGTGGTGGTCTTACTAGGAGCCGTTTGAGGTAAGCTCGATTTTTGCCGATTGATTCCTGGCGCGGACATTGATCACCACCAGGGAGTGTGGAGATTAGCGAGTCGCTTTCCGGACTATCTGTTCGCCTTGTCGTCATAGTCGATGCTTGTACGCTTCGCTTGTGCGATTATCCTCCTCGGAGTCACGCTTCTGAGGGTTCTTATCCCGCTCACTTCATAAATGACTGACGTCGATTCGTCGCACGTTTAGAGCCTTGGACATACTTAAGATTGTTCACTTCCTCGTGTCGCCCCGTAGCTTCCCCTTTGCGCTGAATATTGATGCAAGATACAAGATCGTACACTATTTATCCTACCTCCCCCAATCAACGATTAGCACGGATGCGCGATGACGCTGGAAGCAGTCTGGAAGAGGCTAACTTCGGCTGCTCTTCTTCGAACGAGACCTTGAAGGACTTGTCCACCAGCCATATTCCACCGAGGTAGCTCTTGTGCAGCGACGGTGTTTGGCGCCTCCAAAGCATTCAACCTTCTGATCAACGTAGACGAACGCATGTTTGCACAACCAATGTTGAACGTCCATGATGCAAGAGCACCGAACTGATTGGCGTTGAGTCTAACACTGCTGCTGATGGCAGTGTTCAAGCAGCTGGTGGCAACGCGGCTGTCGGCGAGGAGGAGCGTCGTTGCTCGGGACTCGGTGAGAGGGAATGGGCCAGCTTCGCTGCAGCTGGTGGTCTGACAAAGGTGACCGTAGCCTACGGTGGGCAGACCGATAGGGTCTGGTGCCGGGCTTGGTACAAATGATTCAAAGGACTTGATCAAGTTGATTGTTGCGGTGTTGATTGCAGGCGGGCATTGTGCAGCGGCAAGGCTGGCACCGAGGATGATTGAGAATAAGGTGAGTTTCATTGTCGGGTGCTTCGTGTTTCTTGGAATCGCTACTGAGCACTGTCCACTGTGCAGCCTTTATAACTCGTTCACTGTCGCTCACCCATGCGGTACTCTCACTCCCAAATGCCATCCATTGTCTTGTGGTAAGTTGCCTATGACATTTCCCGGAACATCAGAGCCTTGAATTGATGTAGATTCTTATGTTTTAGCACA